>JAPYYW010000165.1:0-138336 GCA_030522545.1 Cremastinae sp. A BG-2022a | reverse complement strand
CCTTAAAAAATTGGCAAAAATTTTTGAATTTTTTTTTCTCGATTTTAAAAGCTTATTCGATCGGAAATTTCCTGTAGATAACGAAAATGCTACTTATTTGCGGCGAAATTCACGAATTCATATTGAAAAATTGAAAAAACTGATCCACAAGTCAGTCTTTCAGCTCATTCAATATGAATTCTTGGATTTCGCCCCAAATAATTATCATTTTCGTTATCTACGGGAAATTTCCGATCGAATAGGCTCTTAGAATCGAAAAAAAAATTTTTAAAAATTTGGTGGGTCACACAGCGTCTCGTGGACCCATGAAAATTTCAATTAGCAATATCTTTCCTTTTTCTTGACGAAATTAACTTTATAAAGTATGATTTTTAAAGATTTTTGCAAAACTAAGCGGATGGCGTTGGAATTAGATTAATTCATCATTTTTTCAAAATGTTATGACGCCTTGAAGATTTTTGAAAAAATGGAAAGGGGTATACCTTAAAAAATTGGAAAAAATTAAAAATTTTTTTTTTCTCGATTTTAAGAGCTTATTCGATCGGAAATTTCCTGTAGATAACGAAAATGCTACTTATTTGGGGCGAAATTCACGAATTCATATTGAAAAATTGAAAAAACTGATCCACAAGTCAGTTTTTCAGCTCATTCAATATGAATTATTGGATTTCGCCCCAAATAATTATCATTTTCGTTATCTACGGGAAATTTCCGATCGAATAGGCTCTTAAAATCGAAAAAAAAAATTTCAAAAAATTTGGTGAATCACACTGGATCTCATGGACCCATGAAAATTTCAATTAGCGATATTTTTACTTTCTCTTGACCAAATCTACTTTATTAAGGGTGCTTCTTAAAGCTTTTTGCAAAACGAAGCGAATGGCGTTGGAATTAGATTAATTCGTCAATTTTTCAAAATGTTATGACGCCTTGAAGATTTTTGAAAAAATGGAAAGGGGTATACCTTAAAAAATTGGCAAAAAATAAAAAAAAATTTTTTCTCGATTTTAAAAGCTTATTCGATCGGAAATTTCCTGTAGATAACGAAAATGTTACATATTCGAGGCGCAAACCTACACTTTGTACTAAAAAATTCAAAAAACTGATAAAAAAATCGCTTTTTTGGCCTATTCAATATTGAGAGTGCGCAGCGCACTGTATAATGATAAGTGCAACACGATTGTGGCACAAAAGTATGAACTGATATTTCACGAGTGAAATGATAATGATAGATATCGAAAAAAAAATGGTCGTGTTCAGTCGCCCCGCAGGTTCTGCAATTCTCTTTTGGTGACGGTCCCTTGAACTCTGGCGAAATGTTGTCGGCGTCGTGCACGATCGTCAAGGGTGACCTGCCGGTTAATCTGACATGGACTTTCAATGACGAGCCGCTGTCGAATTACGACAACGGCGACATAATTATCGTCAATAATAATAAGAGGGTCAGCTTCTTGAGCATTGACAGCGTGTCGGCTCGGCACGCTGGCAAATACAAGTGCATTGCAGCGAACGCGGCTGGCGTTGATTCTCACACGGCGCTTCTCGTTGTCAATGGTAGTCACTCGTCATTTATCCCATTGCAATCATTTTTCAAACTTTTTTCGTGCATCTACTGTCACTCTGTTGCCAAACTCGTATATTTATCTATGAACATTTCATTTTAAACTTTCCTAGTCATTTTTTTTTTAGTTTTCAAAGAACGTACATGCATCTTCCTGTATCTCAAAAAGAAAAAAGTAACAAAAGCTGGTGTAACCGTTTGTATCTTTGTACGTCGATCTTTGTTGGTGGATCCACGACTTGAATTTTTCAATGAACCCTCAATATCGATGTTGGGCCTTGATTGAATTAATTTTTGAGTATCCTCATCCCTGCTTATTGGAATTGGCCTCCCGTAGATAGCTGAATCCCTATTTTTATCCGAGCAGGCACACAGCAAGAAAAAGGCCGTAAAAAAGTAATTATTCGAAAAAGTAGGCAAACTATGTTCTGGAGGAAAATATTTTTAGTTGGACCCCAGATAGCGCCGTTCACGTTCGGCGACGAGGCTGCGAACGCCGGGGACATGGCGACGGTTCAGTGCGCCGTAATTAAGGGCGATCTTCCCGTCGAAATTTTTTGGATGCTGAACGGCCAGCCGATCAGCGACTCCGAAAGTCGCGCCGATATCGTTATAAGGAGAAGCGGAAAACGAGCGAGCACTCTGACCATCGACTCCGTTGCGGCGCGACACGCGGGCGTTTATTCTTGCAACGCCATCAATTCGGCCGGATCGGCCGAACACGTGGCCGAACTCTCGGTCAACGGTACGCCGATTTTTTCGATCGGTTTTCAAATATACAAAGTTACTGGTGAACAGTTATGAAGTGGTTGAAGAATTTTATCAGAAATCATCAGCCATAAGTCAAATTACCTTAAAAAACACTGGGGAGTATTTAACCATTTTTAAAATATTTGCAACTTCATTCTCTTTTTGTTTTCAAAAATAAAAAAATTATTTTACGTTCAGCTTTAAATAATTATTTAACTCGTAGTATTTACAAGATTTTTTAATACTATTCTTCATTATCTTTTTAAGTAGTTTTCAAATTTTGCAATCTTTGATTATTAAAAACAAAACATACACAAAATTGGAACTATCTCGAAAATGGTTGACATTTGCCCGATGTTCTCTAAAGTAATTTAATAGCTCATAATGACTTCTACTATAATTTTTTAACGATTTCGTGATTCATTACCAGCAATTCTGTATAAATTGAAGCTTGTTCGGATCGTTGGGAGAAAGCTTCAAATATTTCGAAAGCTTCCAAAATTTCTTGCGAGTTCAGAAATCGAGCTTGTTGCCACTTCGCATGCCGAATTCTTTTATCCGGTTATTACGGGCCCCATATTTCGCTAAATCTAAAATAAATATCCCCTGCCGATTTTAATCGACGCGCTTCCGATGCACGAAGCCATCGATTACTGCACAACTGCACCAAATGAATTATTCGTCATCATGCACAAAATCGACACAGCAGCATTTCGCTTTTTTTGGAGAATCGTGATCGCGGCTCTATTCGGACTTTGCATGGCGCTTCAAAAAATTACACTCGCAAATTTCATAATCCTGTCCCATCGACCGTCGATCTCGAAACTTTTTTTTTGGAATACCAGGATAAACCAATCTAGGATTTTCAGATTAGGGAAAAATTTGATTTACATACGAAACAAAAATAAAATTGCCAAATCATTTTCGACAAGAGCTTATTTCCAATCGTCTTTTTAAAAAAATTTCATAAATAGTTCCTCCGCGAATCGCTCCTTTCAAAATGGCCGATAAAGCCGTAAATTGGGGAGAGTCCGTGTCAGGAGTGTGCACTCTCGTTAGTGGTGACGCGCCTCTGGACATTTCTTGGGCTCTTAACGGCATAGTTATTGACGGAAATCATCCGCCGATTTCGATAACGACCACCAAGAGAAACAGTCTGATCTCCATTGAGTCCGCCAGTCCGAGTCACGCTGGGGAATACACGTGCGTTGCGTCCAACGCCGCTGGATCCACGAGTTATTCGGCCGAGTTGACGGTCAACGGTACCCAGCACAAAAATATCCAATTTAATTTCTTTTTCGTAAATACTTTTATTTATGATGAGACGATGTCCTTTAATTCCAACCCCCTTCTGACGAGTATATAATAATTTTTTATTGATTAAACGTTCGGGAGATAATTTCTTTGGCTGAAAAAACTACTGAAGAGCTAATTTTTATAAAAAGGAAAAATAAAAAATCTTGGCCGTGCTTCTACGTCATCCTCCTTCGATTTTTAGGATTTTTTTTTGTAAAGAAAATTATATATTGGTCGAACGACACGTAATTGCAGTCGCACCGCAAATCGCACCTTTCACGATCGCCGAAGAACCGGTCAGTTCGGGCGAATCGATCAGTGTGACTTGTTCGGTTCTGAAGGGCGATCTGCCGATCGAGATCTCGTGGGCTCTGAACGGCGAACCCGTACGGCGCGAGCGTAGTGATATTAATATTTTGGCAACGACGCGAAGAAATAGCATACTCAGCATAGAATCGGTCGCGGCGAGTCACGCCGGCGAGTATACGTGTGTCGCCTCGAACGTCGCTGGATCGACGAGTCAATCGGCAACTCTATCGGTCAACGGTACGGCCTGGCGTCAACCGATTTTTTTAAAAACTAATTTCATTCTCTTTATTTTACCCTACACGAATCCTTTTCTCGCCAACAATATATATTTTCCTCCTATTCCTTTTTTTCATTAAAAGGAGAGACACGACTTCGGCTGAGTTTTTGTTTTCGAAATTGGCAATCGGTTGCGGTAAAATTGTGAGATTTTGTTCTTTATTTTCTTCGTTATTGCACACGATCTTCTGGGTTTTCAGTCGCTCCACAGATCGCTCCTTTCACGATCGCCGATGGCCCCGTAAGTTCCAGTGAATCGATAACTGTCAGTTGCTCGATACTCAAGGGCGATCTGCCCGTTGAAATAACGTGGTCCTTGAACGGCGAGCCCATTCGGCGCTCGCGTAGCGACATTAATATCGTCGCGACCAGCAGAAAAAATAGTATCTTAACGATCGAGTCCGTCACAGCTAATCACGCTGGAGAATACACTTGTTCGGCGTCGAATGTCGCAGGAGCCACGAGTCAAACGGCAACTTTGGCCGTAAACGGTAAAAAAATCATCAGGAAGCACTTTTTTAAATAGACGATCAAAAATAGTGATATTTATCCACGGCAAGATTTTCTTTACGGCAGGTTATCTATGAAACGATTTTTTCCCGATTTCCGAAATTATCCATTGCACGATCCGTTCACATTTCAGAGAAATTCCAGCAGAGTATTTGTTTTAGAAATTAGAAGTTGTTTTTTTTAAATCACAGTTGCACCGCAAATTGCACCTTTTGTTATGGGCGACGAGCCCGCTAATTGGGGAGACACCGTGACCGCAACTTGTACAGTTATAAAAGGAGATCGGCCGATCTCGATCGAATGGTCGCTCAACGGGAAACCGATAAACTCCGATTATCCTGCGATAACTATAGCTACGAGCAAAAGTGTGAGTCTTTTGACGATCGACGGTGTTACGGCCGATTACGCCGGCGAGTACACGTGCGGCGCGAGTAACGCGGCAGGCGGAACGAGTTTTTCGGCATCCCTGGTCGTCAACGGTATCGATATTTTTTCGTTTTCCAGCTTGCAATATTTTCTCCGTTCAAGGTATCTACGAAACGATTTTCCGAATCCACGACTAATCCACGAAGATCCTTTTTACCAGCAACGACAAGACTTAAATTCGGCTAGGGTGTAGACAAGCTTTTTGATCTTGAATGCAAATAAGTCGTTATTTTGAAATCGGCAGTTGCTCCTCAGATTTCGCCCTTCGTGATGGGCGACGAGCCGGCGAATTGGGGCGATACCGTAACTGCAACGTGCACCGTTATCAAAGGGGATTATCCGATCGACGTTCAGTGGGCCATTAACGGCGAACCCATTTCGCGCAATTATCCGGACATAACTGTAGTCGCGACGAGCAAACGGGTCAGTGTTCTCACGATTGAAGCAGTAGCTGCTCATCATGCGGGTGAATATACTTGCACCGCGAGCAACGCCGCTGGAGGAACTAGTTATTCGGCGTCCCTTGTCGTCAACGGTACAAGAAGTTGATCAAATTTGCCTTACGCTTCTTGACAGGCCGCTTAATAATTTATTTAAACTCTACCTTTATTTCCCTTCAAACCTTCCTTGGACACCATGTATCCTACTATTCTGTAGTCGTTTCGAATTGTCTAGGAAAAATGGGAAAGTTGTTCAGTCTTTGATAAACTCTTTGGAGATTTTTCTGGATCGTCGTCAGGACCGATTTCAGTTTTTGATTCAACAAATATTTTTAGGATTCCAAGTGAGATTTTATTTAACCATGGAACATTTTTAGTCGCTCCAGGAATAGCGCCGTTTACTTTCGGTGACGAACCAGCCAATTCGGGTGAAATGGTTTCGGCTGGGTGTAACGTTATCAAAGGGGACTATCCCATCGAGATAGAATGGTCCTTCAATGGTGAACCGATTTCACACGATTATCCGGATATAAGTATAGGCAGTACGAGCAAAAGAAATAGTGTTTTGACGATCGAAGCTGTCGCTGCTCGTCATGCTGGCGAATATACGTGTACGGCGAGCAATGCTGCTGGTGGGACAAGTTTTTCGTCTACCTTGGCGGTCAATGGTGATTCACTAAACAATGAAACTAATGTTATTATACCACGTTTTTCTTCAGTAGAAATATTTTTTATAGATTTTTTTTCTTCTCATTTCCTTCATCCAGCCAAAAAATCCTTTCATCTCAACCATTTAAAAATCGTAATTGTCATTTTTATCATATTAATAATATTAGGGGTCTGTTTTTCACTTTTCTCAATTGCTCTGTAAATTAGGAACCATAAACCATGAAAAATCCAGGAAGCACCAAGATAATTTTTTCCTCGCAGCAGTAAAATTTTGTTGCTCATTTTATCTTTCACTCAGTCGCTCCGGAAATAGCGCCGTTCGATTTTGGCGACAAGCCAGCTAATTGGGGAGAAATGGTTTCGGCTACGTGTAACGTTATCAAAGGAGATCACCCGATCCAAATAGAATGGTCCTTTCAGGGCGAACTTATTTCTCATGACTATCCGGATATAAGTATAGGCAGTACGAGCAAAAGAAATAGCGTTCTGACGATTGAAGCTGTCGCAGCGCATCACGCCGGCGAATATACGTGCACAGCAAGCAATCTTGCCGGTGGAACGAGCTTTTCGGCTACTCTGGCAGTCAATGGTGATTTAGTAAAACACCTAAAATAATTGTTCTTTAATAGATAGTTTTTTTTGTAGATTTTTTCCTCTTGATATCTCCTTTGCCAAAAATTCCTGGAAATCCCATTCAGTTCGATTCAAAGTCTGCAAGAAGTTCGGGAGTTGCGTTGATCAATTTTTCTTCCATGTTAGTAAAATTTTATTGTATTTTTGTTTATTGGCTCAGTTGCTCCCGAAATAGCGCCATTTATTTTCGGCGATAAACCGGCCAATTGGGGAGAAATGATTTCGGCTGCGTGTAACGTCATTAAGGGAGATCACCCAATCGACATAGAGTGGTCCTTCAATGGTGAACCGATCTCTCATGATTATCCAGATATAAGTATAGGCAGTACCAGCAAAAGAAATAGCGTACTGACGATCGAAGCTGTCTCGGCCCATCATGCTGGCGAATACACGTGTACAGCCAGCAATGCTGCTGGTGGAACAAGTTTTTCGGTTACTTTGGCAGTCAATGGTGATTCAATATAACGAAAATAATTTTTACTTTTTTTGTTTAGTAGACTTTCTTTTATAGATTGTTTTTCCTCAATTTATCTCCCTCCGTCACTGCATCCTGAAAATCCAGACCGTCCTGAAAGTGACACTATCATTGGGGGGTCACGATAATCGTAATTTTCCATATGAGTAATAATTGGTTGACCATTCTTATTGTATTCGCTCAGTCGCTCCGGAAATCGCGCCGTTCGCTTTCGGTGACAAACCGGCTAATTGGGGCGAAATAGTTTCGGCTACGTGCAACGTCATCAAAGGGGATCATCCCATCGAGATAGAGTGGTCATTCAACGGCGAACTAATTTCTCATGATTACCCAGATATAAGTATAGTCAGTACGAGCAAAAGAAATAGTGTTCTGACGATTGAAGCTGTCGCGGCACATCATGCTGGCGAATATACGTGTACTGCGAGCAATGTCGCCGGTGGAACGAGCTTTTCAGCCAATTTGGCAGTCAATGGTGATTCAGTAAAACAACAAAAACATATTTATCAGTATTTTTTTTTGTAGATACTTTTTTTGTACATTTTTCTCTTGATTACTTTTCCTCAGCCAAAAATTCCTGAAAATCCAAGTCAAATTGGACCAAAGTCGTTGAAATATTTGCGATTCTTATATTCTCACTATATAGGGTTTTGATAACATTTCGTTGTTTATTTTATAATTCGCTTAGTCGCTCCGGAAATAGCACCGTTCGATTTTGGCGACAAACCGACTAATTGGGGTGAGATGATTCTGGCTGCATGTAACGTCATCAAAGGCGATCACCCTATTGACATAGAATGGTCTTTCAAAAGCGAACCCATTTCTCACGATTATCCTGACATAAGCATAGGCAGTACGAGCAAAAGAAATAGCGTTTTGACGATCGAAACTGTCGCGGCACATCACGCTGGCGAATACACGTGTACGGCCAGTAATGCCGCCGGTGGAACGAGCTTCTCGGCTACTTTGACGGTCAATGGTGATTTAGTAACAAACTTGAAACAATATCACTTTTTTTTAAGTAGATACTTTTTTGTAGATGTTTTTACACTTGATTACTTTTCCTCAGCCAAAAATTCCTAAAGACCTAGATCGGCCTTATATCTGAAAACGATTCAGGGTTCGTGATGATTTTTTCATCATAGAAATAAGATATAGTTGTCCTTTTTTTCTCGCTCAGTTGCTCCGGAAATAGCGCCGTTCGATTTTGGTGACAAACCTGCTAATTGGGGAGATACCGTTTCGGCTGGATGTACGGTTATTAAAGGGGATCATCCTGTCCAGATAGAGTGGTCCTTCAATGGCGAGCTAATTTCTCACGATTATCCAGATATAAGTATAGGAAGTATGGGAAAAAGAAATAGCGTCTTGATGATTGAACCTGTCGCGGCCAATCATGCTGGCGAATACACGTGTACGGCGAGCAATGCCGCCGGTGGAACGAGCTTTTCGGCTACTTTGACGGTCAATGGTGATTTAGTAACAAACTTGAAACAATATCACTTTATTTAAGTAGATACTTTTTTATAGATTTTTTTTACACTTAATTACTTTTCCTCAGCCAAAAATTCCTAGACCAAAATCGGCCTTATATTTATAAACGATTCAAGGTTCGCGATGATTTTTTATCATAGAAATAATATTTAGGTATTTACTTTTTCTCGATCAGTTGCTCCGGAAATAGCGCCGTTCATTTTTGGTGAAAAACCTGCTAATTGGGGAGAAATGGTTTCGGCTACGTGTAACGTTATTAAAGGAGATCATCCCATCCAGATAGAGTGGTCCTTCAACAGCGAGCTTATTTCTCACGATTATCCAGATATAAGTATAGGCAGTATGGGAAAAAGAAATAGCGTCTTGATGATCGAACCTGTCGCGGCTAATCATGCTGGTGAATATACGTGTACGGCGAGTAATGCCGCCGGAGGAACGAGCTATTCAGCTACTTTGGCAGTCAATGGTGATTCATTAAAACAACGAAAATAATATATTAATAGTTTTTTTTTTGTAAAAACTTTAAGCAATTTTCTTTTCTTGTATGATTTTTTCCCTCAACCAAAAATGCGCCATCACACAGATTGGCCAAAACCTGACCACATACGGGTGTTATATGATCATTTTTATTCCATTTCAATGACATTCGATGCCAATTTTTCGTTTATTCAGTCGCTCCAGGGATAGCACCGTTTACTTTTGGTGACGAGCCAGCCAATTGGGGAGAAACAGTTTCGGCTGGATGTACGGTTATCAAAGGGGATCATCCTATCCAGATAGAATGGTCCTTCAATGGCGAGCTAATTTCTCACGATTATCCAGATATAAGTATAGGCAGTATGGGAAAAAGAAATAGCGTCTTAATGATCGAACCCGTCACGGCCAATCATGCTGGCGAATACACGTGTACGGCGAGCAATGCTGCCGGAGGAACGAGCTATTCAGCTACTTTGGCAGTCAATGGTGATTCATTAAAACAACGAAAACAATATTAATAGTTTTTTTTTTGTAAAAACTTTGTGCAATTTTCTTTTCTTATTTTTTTTTCCCTCAACCAATAATGCGCCATCACACAGATTGGCCAAAACCTGCCAAAACATACGAGCATTATATGATCATTTTTATTCCATGTCAATGACATTCGATGTCAATTTTTCGTTTATTCAGTCGCTCCAGGGATAGCACCGTTTACTTTTGGTGACGAACCATCCAATTGGGGAGAAACGGTCTCGGCTGGCTGTACGGTTATCAAAGGGGATAATCCCATCGAAATAGAGTGGTCTTTCAACGGCGAACCAATTTCTCATGATTATCCGGATATAAGTATAGGCAGTACGAGCAAAAGAAATAGTGTCCTTACGATCGAAGCTGTCGCAGCTCGTCATGCTGGCGAATACACGTGTACGGCAAGCAATGCCGCCGGTGGAACGAGTTTTTCAGCTACCTTGGCAGTCAACGGTGATTTAGTAAAACAAAAATGTTACAGTTTTTTAGTAGAGACTTTTGTTGTAGTTTTTCCCTTACAATATCTTATCCTGATTCAAAAGTTCCTGAAGACTCAGATCGGCCTAATTCTACGAAAAGTCAGGAATCGCGATAATTTTTTTTTCTTGTGCATAAAATTTTGTTATCCATTTTTCCTTTCATTCAGTCGCTCCCGAAATAGCGCCGTTCGTTTTTGGTGATAAACCTGCCAATTCGGGCGATACCGTAACGGCTCCTTGTACGGTCTTGAAGGGTGATTTTCCCATCGATATTCAATGGGCACTGAACGGAGAACCGATATCTCGTGATTTCGATGACATTACGATCGTCAGCACGAGTAAGAGAGTCAGTTTGCTGACAATTGATGGAGTTTCGGCACGACACGCCGGCGAGTATACGTGTACGGCCAGCAATTCGGCTGGTGGAACCAGCTATTCGTCGACACTCGCTGTTAACGGTATACATAACAAAATGTAGAACAAAAATGTTGGAATGCTGGTATGCCGTACAGGAAAACGATTTGATGAGACGATTTTCATATTATTCTATCGGAAAAATATTCTTTCGAACTTTTTCCTCATCCATAAATATTTCAACCCATCTGCGCAGTTCGATGTGAAGTCGAAATTTTTTTTGACAATTATCACATTATTTTTCAGCTGATTATTTTGTCGATGCTATATTAATTTTCTTAAAATTGTAGTCGCGCCACAGATAGCGAGTTTTTCTTTCAACGACGGACCGACGAATTCGGGCGAGCCGGTTTCGGCGACGTGTACCGTTATAAAGGGTGATTTTCCGATGAAAATCGTTTGGAAGCATAACGGAGATCCAATAAATATTGAGAATCGCGACATTTCGATATCAAAAATAAGTAGGCACATGAGCGTTCTCGGTATCGAGTCCGTAGCAGCGAGACACGCTGGAGAATATACTTGCGTGGCGACCAACGGAGCCGGAACGATGAGCCAGTCGGCCAAGTTGATAGTCAATGGTACGGGCTGGGAATTTCCATCAAAGAATACTATCGAGAGAAAATCGCTTTTTGAAGCTTATTAAATTTGTCATTTTTCATTTATTTATTTTTTTAATCATCGTCCATCGAAGGCACGCTCGCTTCTTCCAGTATATCTCTTATTTCCAGCATGCCATCCAACCAAATCCCTCCGAGAGTTGAGGTCACTTCAGGACTTGTAGGGAAATAAACCGGTTGAATTTTAGGTCATTTTTTGAAGTTTTTTCGTCGATAATTAGGGATAAGAAAAAATTTAGTAAAAAAAAGCAAAAATCATTTTAATTCTTACTCTTTTAGTTCCACCTCAAATAGCTCCTTTTTCGATAAACGACGGCCCCGCAAATTCGGGTGACATGGTTTCGGCCACGTGTTCAATAGTGAAGGGCGACTCGCCCGTAAAGATAGTGTGGCGATTCAACGGCGAGCCTGTTCACTTTAACAACCCGGATATCGTCGTTGCGAAAGTAAACAAGCACATGAGCATCATCAGCATAGAATCCGTAGCTGCGAGACACGCAGGGAATTATACTTGCATAGCGAGCAATCGGGCAGGAAACGTCAGTCATACAACAACTTTGACCGTAAACGGTGATTAAAGAACTAGAAAAGAAGTGCATCGTATTGTTTATTTTATTTTGTCATTGTTTTACGTGTCTTAACACATGTTTTGGCTCTAACGTATTCTTACGATCGATTTTTGTTGGATTCATAATTTGCACGATACGAAAGTCTTCTTTACACGCTACACTACAAATGCTTTTCTCGTTTATTTTTTTCTCTTTGTTGCGTAACAGAAAAATCCCTCCATCCCGACAATTTCCTCCGTGTTCGGCTATTTCAGGCTCCGAATCGGCGATTCAACGTGAAAAATGTACCTTCGTTATTTTATTTTATTTTTTTTGACGTTACGCCACGTTCTCAGTTAGCCCGCAGATAGTTCCGTTCACGTTCGGCGACGAGCCATTGAATTCCGGGGAGGCCGTGACCCTGATTTGTTCGATATCGAAGGGAGATTTGCCGGTGGACATCGGCTGGGCTTTCAACGGCGAACCCTTGTCGGCCCGGCTGACGGACATCAGCGTCATGGGCGCGAGACGGCACAGCACCCTGGCTATCGAGTCCGTTGCCGCCAGACACTCCGGCGAATACACGTGTACCGCGTCTAACCGAGCGGGAGCCGCCAGCCATACGGCGATACTCTCGGTCAACGGTATTACGGCAACAATTTTCAACCGAACTTTAGTACTTTTCTATTTATTTTTTATTCTCTTCAACAGCAAGAATCGTGAGAATTCCCAGAAATCCATTCCTGGTCCCTTTCGGATACCAAAAGTAGACTTGCCAATTTTTTATAAATCGGCATTTCGGCAAAATTTCAATATTAATTCGCATATTCTGCATATTGAGGAGTTATGAAATTTGAGGAAGAACTTTTTGGTGAGATAGGACGACTCAGAGAACGAGCCGAATCTTTTAGTTCTCGAAATTATAATCGTGTGTTCTACGGCCCCTTTCAGTCGCTCCCCAGATAGCGCCATTCTCAATCGGCGAAGAGCCAGCAAACTGGGGTGAGCAGGTTTCTGCGATATGTAGTGTACTGAAGGGCGATTCACCGCTCGAGATCAGTTGGAGCCTAAACGGCGTGCCGATCACTTCTCAATCTCATCCGGACGTTTCGATTACCAAGACCGGCAAGATGATCTCGCTGCTGAGCATTGAAGCGGTTTCGGCTCGCCACGCGGGAGAATATAGTTGCCAGGCGAGCAACATTGCCGGATCGACGACCAAATCTGCCGTACTCGCGGTTAACGGTACAGGAAAAAATATACGGCTACAAAATTGCGTTATTTAGGCCATTTTACCGGTAAATTTAGCCTCGCAGGGGTCTAACGAAACATGAGACGTGTCTTCCGTGTGATTTCCATCCCTTCACGATTCATCCCCTTCATATACATCAGCGTAAGAGGAGGCCGTAGCGGTCGGTTTTCGAAGCTTCTTTTGACCACGAGTCAATTTTTGGCCACTTTTTTCGCCTGAGAATTTTTTATTTCCGATTTTTGATCGTTTTCTCCACATTAGTCGCTCCGCAGATTCTTCCTCTGAGTTTCGGCGAAGAACCTGTGAACGCCGGGGACTTGGCATCGGTACAGTGCGTCGTTAGCAAAGGCGACTTTCCGCTCGAGATCACGTGGCTGTTCAACAGGGAACAGATAAATTCTGATCGCTCGGACGTAATAGTATCGTATTCCGGAAAGCGGGTGAAGCAATTGACGATCGAGGCGGTTGCTGCGAGACACGCCGGCGAATACACGTGCGTCGCTTCGAACCTGGCCGGCTCGTCGTCGCACTCCGCGGTTCTGGACGTCAACGGTACCCATTGGATCCCTTAAAATCGATGAGACGAGACTCCCAATCCCATTTTCTCCTTTTTCCTCAAAAATTCGTCCTCTCGCTTCCAAATCACTTTGCCGAATTGTCCAGCCGAGAAAAAAAAATGTTCTCAACGTTCACTCTCTCGTCGATGCAAACGTTTTGAGGAATTGAAAAAAAAAGTTATCGTCGAGCGGTGAAAAATGTCTCGAACGAAATGGTGAAATCTCGAGGCTTTTGATTTTGCAGTAAAACCAAAGTTGTTGCCATTCTCATTCGGGGAGGAGCCCCTGAATTCGGGACAAGTCGTCACGGTGCCGTGCGCCGTGATCGAGGGGGATTCTCCCCTGAAGCTCCGTTGGACCTTGAACGGTAATGGAATTTCGCCGCATTCGGGCATTGCCGTTTTGGATCTCGGCGGACGGGGCGCCATACTCAGCATAGGATCCGTTCAGGCCTCCCACGCCGGGAATTACACTTGTATCGCCGAAAATCTCGCCGGGAGACACGAGCTTTCGGCAAGCCTGATTGTCAACGGTGCTTACGAAAATCCTGCCACTTTCTGTCCAATTTTCAGTTTCAAAGACTCTCGCGACAGTCTCTATTCCGTTTTCCCGTGTTATTTATTTCGTTTCGTTATATTTTGCTCAATTCTTCAGTGATTTTTTTTGTCGTAGAAATACTTATCGCTTTATTTATTCGGAGTTGCATCTCCTCGGCCCATTTTCCCAATTCATTTCCCGCCATCGCTCGTTGCTGTTTCGAAAAACAAAAACACGAAAAAAAATAATTACAGAAAAGAATTTCTAGAAAATAAGCAGGATTTTTTAGAATCGCGGAGGGATTTTCGTCCGATTTTCTTCAAGCCTACTGTAAATGAAACATTTTCTGCAGTTGCGCCGCATCTTCAGCCGTTTTCCTTCGACGAGACGAATTCCGGGGACCTGATAATCGTACAGTGCGCGGTCGTTAAGGGCGACACCCCGATAACGCTCAAATGGTTATTCGGTGGACGTCATTTAGAAGTAGGTGACGGGGTTCGTATTACTTCGCTCGGGGACAGGGTCTCCGCCCTGACGATTCCTTCCGTCAGGGGCGAGCACGCTGGAGAGTACGCCTGTGTCGCCGACAATCCGGCCGGCCGGGCCAGGCACAGTGCCCACCTAAAAGTCAACGGTACAAAAAAAGCAACGAAAGAAGCACAAAAATATTAAAATTTTGCAAAAAAAAAACATGACTTTTGAAGTTTTTTGGAAAAATGGATAACAAAGCTCGGTAGATAGACAAATTTCTCGTTGTGTTGTATTTAGCTAATTGGCGTAATGGACATTTAAAAAGAATAAAGAGTACGGTAAATATTCAAGTTTGTTTTCTTGCTGATGATGCATCCGTTGAGAAAGAAAATGTAAAAATGTTGCTGGCAATATATTAACCCATTTCTCATCCCTATCGGCGCATTGTTGTCGGTATATTGTCATGATTTGTTTATCGAAATTCTCATCATGCTCGATTTGTACCGCAGATAAATTGTTCATCCTTCTCAATAATTTCTTTTACTTTTTCATTTAATTTTCACACAAACATTCGTAGGGAAAATGAGTAAATTATTTTTCTCCATCGCATTCCCATCCTCCAGCGAGAAACAGGAAGATAAGAGTAAAGAAACGAAAAGTAAGAATCAAAAAAATAGAAATTCACATTGGGAGAAAATATTAACGAATAGCAGGCTCGAATTTTTTCAAGTGACGAATTTGTGGTTAAAAAACAAAAAGAAGAATTTTGTGGAGGCTCGCCAAGAACTCGATTCGCAGTTCGAAGGATTCAATCGGGAAAAGGAAACGAGTTGTTAAAAAAAAAGATAAATTGAATGGAATTGCAGTCTTGCCGAGGATCAGTGAGTTCGACTTCGGCGAGCGGCCGATTTATGCCGGTCAGGCCGCGCAGTTAGCGTGCATGGTCCCGGTCGGGGACACGCCGATTAAGATCAGCTGGACCCTGAATGGAAAGCCGATTCCCCCGTTGTTGGAGCACAGTATTGGAAAACTGGGCCCAAGAGCGAGCATCCTCCTGATCGAGCCCGTCACATCTCGTCACGCAGGAACCTATGCCTGCGTCGCGAAAAATCCCTCCGGATCGACTCAGCACGAGGCCACCTTGCGCGTACACGGTTAGGGACATTTTTAAGACTTTACTTAACGTCCTCGTAACATCGAAACACTGAAAAATATTCAAGGTAGCGATTTAAACGAATCTCTGTTAATAAATAAATATCGCTACAGGACTTTGAAATTTATATTCATGAAATAAAAAATATTAACGAAAAATCATTTTAAAAAAATTAAATAACGTGTGATGAGTCACAAAAAAAATCATAAAATACATTATTTTACGTGAAAAATCAGTTTCGGTCGATGCGAATCGTGTTTGGGCGCGTCTGTGACATGCTTCTGTGGGAACCAGTATTTTTGTTCATTTTTGTTTCGAAAGCTTGATGTCGTAAATGAAACGTTGAATTGATGAACAGGCATTATTATCGATAGCAGCATCGGCGATGTTGCCAGTACGTTGGATATTGAATATTTGTGTTGAAAGAGGATGTGAATCAGGTCATCGAGATACTGCGAAGTGACCGAGCTTTCTGGGATTGCGTATGATCAGTTCTACTGTACCTAACTTCTATATACCTCATTTCACGTGCGCAAACTTTCCATTTTTGTCGTATACAAACCGATCTACAGATTACGAAATAATTTAATTCATTCATTCACGATTGAATAATTAATATTTTTTCATTGTTAGTTGTGTTTTTATACGACGAAAGTAAAGCTGAAAATAAAGCTAAGATCGTATTTGGCTGACTGGCTGGCTGCTATCATGCTTGACAAGAGAAATTCTCCCGGTGCATTCGTCAGCCCTTCACCACCCATTTTCAAGCTATTCCGTAATTATCTTTTCTTCTTTTTATTTATTATTTTCGTCGGAAAAATTGATCAAGACGTTTCACACTTTCTGTCGCCAAAAAAAAGTGTTCGTCGATTTTTCACTTCCAGGGATTTTTTTTTGTTTTTAGGGAGGAAACAAATTTTTTCGAGCAGGTCTCGCTGATTTTTTCTCATCGATGTTTCATTTTTGTGATTCTCAGAATCGCAATTTTCTGGAAGGAGACAGGAAAATTCGTGATCGACGTCGTCGTTCTTCTCGTCATTTTTCCTCGGATTCCTGGTCAGGCTCGTAACACGGGGGCGAATCTGATCAGCAACTTATTTTTAAAATGCATTTTTTTTTCACTCAGCCGATTAGACACAAAGTTTTCTCTCTGTTTCTCGAAATTTTCATCGCGCGAATCGGTAAATCTTCAAAATTGGAGGCGACGAATTAGGACGTTTTTTTATTTTTATTTTTCAAGTATTCTGAAATTCAGAAAATATTGAAAAAGATTGTTAAACGAAAAATTATACAGTTCCGGAGTCGATTCACCTCGCCTCAATTCCTCGTCGTTCCGCTAATTGAGAAAAGAAAAATCTGTGTACTGGCCATTGGTATTCCAAAGTCCGAAAATTCCCCAAATTTCTTGATTGCCTTGAGTCCGAAAAAATTCCATTTTCCATCCCCTCTCCCCCGCCCTCAACCCTCACACGTCTCATCTTTTCGTTTCGTAGATTACCTGTCGTAACGATCAAGCGTAGCGTAATGCATGCACTTATCATTTCATTTTCATTTCTTTTATTTTCATTCCTTTTATATTGATTCATAAAAAATAGTCATGGCGATAGAGCATGAAGGATGCGGAGACTGCTATGGGAACATTCGAACAGAAATCCCTGTCTACGATTAACACTGCAATTTACTCCAATTAAAAATGTTTCTTTAACTGATGTAACGATATTTAAATAAGAATTGAAAAATTTGTGTTAACAGTATCATTTGTGCGAAAATAAGATAACTATGTGTCTGGATAAGATAATTAAAAATAAATTAATTAGAGTAATTTGTACGAGAAAAAAATGAAGCTTGAAACTCTCCATGTGCTTCGAGCATAAATATGGAATAATGAGTAAGATTCCTGCTAAGATTAGTCACAACCGTAACGTTGAATTGATACTTGTGGAGTTGGAAAATAAGTCGCAGCTACTCCTCTCTTTCTCTCTCTTTCTGTCTCTAATTTTTCTTGCATGAACGGTAGTGGATCTTAGCGAGAGTATAACGCTTTGGATGTGCATGGGATAAGCGAAACGAGCAAACCGTGTTTCGATCGTCGAACCAAACAAAAAATAATACTCGGAGTAAAGTTTAAAATAAACTTTTAAATAAAGAAATTTACTTGCAATCCTGTGAATCAGAATAAAAAATAGTGTACTAAATCATTCTTGAGATAAAAGAATTTTAGGCGTTACTTGAAAACGTGAGACACGTTGAATTTATAGTTTTTATTGGATTTATTGGTTCGAGGATCCTTGTCCGAGCCGGTGCGACATTGAACGCATCGAATGCATTTGTTTGACGAATGCACATTCTGAAAATCGATATCGCCGTCTCGGAGAATCGCGGTCTGTCTCTGTGTCTCTCGATAGCGAATCATCAAAGCGAGAAAACATGAATGTCTGGACTAACGGATTTTATCCCGGAACAGTTCCACCGCGCTGGATTCTCGAACCTACCGACAAAGCTTTCGCCCAGGGCTCCGATGCTCGCGTCGAGTGCAAAGCCGATGGATTCCCCAAGCCTCAGGTCACGTGGAAGAGAGCTGCTGGTAAGCAAACGCGCTTCTTTATTTTCCCCTAAAAACTCTTTACACAGTTGTAATTTTTTTTTTTAAATTTCAAACGAAAGAATCATAAAAACATTTGTATGATAATTTTATCGTATGAAAAAAAAGTTTAATTATAAAACCAATCGAAAAATATTTATAAAAATGATCGAATTATTATCAAATTATTTTTCCAAGGGGACACTCCGGGCGACTTGAAATATACCGACCTGAAATTGAATAATCCGGACATAAGCGTCGAAGATGGTACTCTTTCGATCAACAACATTCAGAAAACGAACGAGGGCTATTATCTTTGCGAAGCTGTCAACGGAATCGGTTCTGGATTGTCCGCTGTCATTCTTATCTCAGTCCAAGGTAAAGCTGCGTTACTGAGAATACAAAAAATTGAAAACGAAGATATGTTTATTTTGATAAATTAATGAAAAATTGTGTGCAGCTCCTCCGCACTTTGAAATAAAATTGAGGAATCAGACCGCGCGACGTGGCGAACCGGCTGTCCTTCAGTGCGAGGCTCAAGGCGAGAAGCCCATTGGAATTTTGTGGAACATGAACAACAAGCGTCTGGACCCGAAGAGCGATTCGCGATACACGATCCGCGAGGAAATCTTGAACAATGGAGTTCTGGCTGATTTGAGCATAAAGAGGACTGAGAGAAGCGACTCGGCGCTCTTCACTTGCGTCGCGACCAACGCCTTCGGCAGCGATGATACGAGCATCAATATGATTGTTCAAGGTTTGCTTGTTTTTTCAAACATTTTTTTCTTGGCGTATTTGGCAGTACGTTAACTGTACTCTTCACTTCTCTACTCTTGACATATTATTTTTTCGTATTTCATCTTGAATGTGGCAGCTATCAAAAAAATTAACTATTTTGTTATAAATTTACTCAAAAAAAAACTCTTTTGCTGATCGTGCATTCGTTTTACGTGTAAAGTAAAGGCAAAAATCATCAAGTGAGATTATTTCCAAGTTAATCTGATGAAAATTAATATTTACGTTCTTTAATGTCATATTAAAATGTGTTTCAAATTTTAGGAAGCTTTATCGTGCAGATATTGAGTTATTCAGTGTGTAAGATCGCAACTTTTAACACGGGGTCTTATGAGAAGTCACAAAAAAATTCGATTTTCAAAGATAAATATCTCGATTTGCAGACGGTAGAAGTTATTGAAATGTCGACACAAGTTAGATATCACATTAATCTCAATGTGTGCCAAATTTTAGCGAAAAAAAGTTGGAAAATAATTTTCACGTGAGAAACGATAATACCTCCTTAAAACGCCAAATTTAACTTAAAATGTGGTCTTGAGTATAGAAGTGAAGAGTACAGTTAACGTACTGTCGTTCCATTTTATACTTTTTTCCATTTTTTTTTTAGATTTTTTAAATTCATGTTTTACAATTTGGTTTCATTAAAAAAAAATAGAGTATAAAAAAGCATAATTATTTACAGAGGTACCCGAAGTTCCCTACGGCCTGAAAGTTCTGGACAAATCTGGCAGATCCGTTCAATTGTCCTGGGCAGCGCCTTACGATGGAAACAGCCCGATCAAGCGATACGTAATTGAATACAAAATCAGCAAAGGCTCATGGGAAACCGATATCGATCGAGTTCTCGTTCCCGGATCCCAGCAAAACGTCGCTGGAGTCTTCAATCTTCGTCCTGCTACGACTTACCACTTGAGAATCGTCGCTGAGAATGAAATCGGAACGTCCGACCCCTCCGACACCGTGACCATCATCACAGCTGAGGAAGCACCGTCCGGCCCACCGAGCTCCGTTCGAGTCGACGCTCTCGACCAGCACACTCTCAAAGTACTCATTTTTTTATTCAAAATTAAAAATAATACTCCCCCATTAAATTTTACTTCAATTCTTCATTTTTAATTAAGGTAAACGTCCCAATAGTTGGATAGATAAGGCCTTTCTCACTTTTTCTTTATTTTAAAAATATTCAAACGAAAAAATCTGCTTCTAATTCACATCTAAACTATTTTCTGATATTTTAGCAATTCAAAAGTCATTCAATGTGTTAATTTTTAATAATATTTCTAGTAAATAAATACTTGAACGTTTGAATGTGTAGAATGTTCCAATAGTTGGACAGAAAATCGACCCTGTCTCTGGGGTTGAGCGAGTTTTTTCCAATAAATTAACGGTATGAAAAATACACTTCTTCGTATAGGAAAAATAATCCATACAAAATAATATAGCGAAAATTATCCAACTAATGGGATGTTTACCTTATAGAAAAAAAAAAGAAATTCATAAAAGTTCTCTAAAATTTGTACATCAGAAGAAAATGTTGAACAATGAAAGCAAAGTATCATTTTCTAATTGTATTAAAATCATCGACAGGTAACCTGGAAGCCTCCTCCACGTGAAGACTGGAACGGTGAAATCCTTGGTTATTACGTAGGCTACAGACTGTCTTCTTCGGAGAAACCGTACATGTTCGAGACCGTTGAATTTTCGAAAGAGGACGGAAAGGAGCACCACTTGCAAATAATGAATCTCAAGACTTACACCCAGTACAGCGTCGTCGTGCAGGCTTTCAACAAAGTTGGATCGGGACCGATGAGCGAGGAGAGAAGACAGCACACTGCCGAAGGAGTTCCCGAGCAACCTCCTCACGACACAACTTGCACAACTCTGACTTCACAGACGATTCGCGTTTCCTGGGTCTCTCCGCCTCTGTCTGCTGCCAATGGAGTTATTACTGGATACAAGGCAATTTCATTCAAATAACATCAAACAATTGGTTTATATAATTTCCTTCGAAATATGAGCATTGAGACAAGCTTAACAAAAATTTTTAATTTACAGGTGATTTATGGACCGTCTGAATCATGGTACGACGAAAATACGAAAGACACGAAGATAACATCATCCAGCGAGACAATTCTGCACGGATTGAAAAAATATACGAACTACAGTATGCAAGTTTTGGCTTTCACTTCTGGAGGCGATGGAGTCAAGTCTGCACCGATTCATTGTCAAACCGAGCAAGATGGTGCGTTGATTAGGATATCCATAGACATTATATTATAAATAAACAATTGATTAAAAATTTTAGAATATTTTATTTAGCTTAGATTTTGAAATAAATTAGCCATTGTGACAATAATGAAGACTCGAGGTTGTAATAATTTTTATAAAAACTTTACTAGATGCTGAGACGTCTAGCCATATTATTCATATAACATTGTTAACATTATAATTTTTTTTCAGCCCCCGAAGCTCCGATCGCCGTTAAAGCTCTGGTAACTTCAGCCGAATCGATTCTCATCTCCTGGCGACCACCTACTCAGCCAAACGGCGTGATTTCGCAGTACACCGTTTACGTGAAACCCGACGGTACCGAGGAAGCGACCAGTGCAAAAGTTCCGCCGAATCAACTGATTTACGAAGCTCTCGAATTAGACAAACAGAAACGATACGATTTTTGGGTTACCGCGAGCACGAACATCGGAGAGGGCGAACCTTCGAAAATTGTCTCTTCTGCTCCCAATATTCGAGGTAATTTGCGAGAATTTCACAATATTTCATTTTATTTTATCATTTTATTTTCAAAATATTTCAATTTCGAATTTGATTTCTTATTAGCAGTATTTAATTAATAATTCTGAAATTAAAATTTTTAATTTTCAGTACCAGCTAAGATCGCATCCTTCGACGACAAATTTACCGCGACCTACAAAGAAGATGTCAAGCTTCCGTGTCACGCCGTCGGCGTACCCGCGCCCGAGGTAGTTTGGAAAATTCGCGATGTGAAATTGCAACTGAGCGACAGATTGAGACAATTGCCGGAAGGCTCGCTCTTCATAAAGGAAGTCGATCGCGCTGATGCCGGGGAGTATTCCTGCTACGTCGAAAATTCATTCGGACACGATACAGTAACTCATCAATTGATCGTACACGGTAAGAAAAATATTTTCGATTTCATTTCTCATCAAAATTTCATTCTGTCCACTCGCTTCAGCAATTTCATTAGATCTATTCCCGACTTAGATTATTTCCTCGATCGTTATTGTCAAGATTAAAATCGTGTACATTATAGTAACTCCATGTGCAAAATCGTGCTTGTCTGGAAAATTATTTACTCCTGATTTTTTAAATTCAATCTAAAAAAAAAACATTTATTTCACTTTGATAATAACTACACTACAAAGTAAATATACTCCACAAATGCATACTTTGCATGTATTGTGAATATTATTTATTCATTTTTTTACGATCAGTGTTTGGTTAATTTTTTTTATTATTATTTCGGGAGTAAATACATTTTCAGTACTCTTCATGAAATCACAGTCCATCGATCGATCGGTCTAATATAACGAGAAATCGATCTTACATGGATTCTAAAAATTTTTCCCTTTTCGGTCTTTTCCAAATTATTCTGTACTGCTCGTAGCGAGACATAAGGTACGTTTCCGTGATCCGGAACGAAAAAAAAAACGAAAAAACAAAAAAAGTGTAAATTTAATACTGACAATTTTTTAAATATTTTTTTTAATACTATTTTTTTCTTCCTCTCTTTCTCTCTCTCTCTCTCTCTTTCGATCTGTGTCCGGTATCCTCACAGCTCCTCCGCACTCGCCACAAGTCACGCTCACTGCCACGACGACCAATTCTCTGACGATGAAGATCAGACCTCATCTGACCGACAACGCTCCGATCCATGGATACACTATTCACTACAAACCCGAATTCGGTGACTGGGAAACGACTCAAATCAATTCTACGACTCAAAAGTACACTCTCGAAAATCTGTGGTGCGGATCACGATACCAGATTTACGTCACAGCTTACAATGGGTAAATTTGTATTTTATTAATTTAAAAAAAACCAATTTACAACAGACTGAGTTAAAAGAAGTATCGCATAAATAATTGAATAATATTTTACAGAATCGGTACTGGCGACCCATCGGATATTTTGAACACTCGAACGAAGGGCTCGAAACCCATCATTCCGGAAGCAGCCAGATTCATCGAAGTTTCGACCGAGAGTATAACTTTGCACTTGAGCGCCTGGTCAGATGGTGGATGCCCGATGTTGTACTTCGTCGTCGAACACAAGAAAAAGTAAGAAGAGTAAAAATTAAAATATAAATAAATTGAATAAATAAAAATTATACAGAAAAATGAATAAAAATAACAAGAAATTAATCTATAATGTGCCATTGGTTAAAATAAAACGAATTAATATAATTATTGCAATGTTTCAGGCACCAGCAAGAATGGAATCAAGTCTCAAATAATGTCAAGCCAACCGGAAACTTCGTCGTGATGGATCTCGACCCTGCAACCTGGTACCACCTTCGAGTAACAGCCCACAACAATGCAGGATTTGCGGTTGCTGAGTACGAGTTTGCAACTCTGACAGTGACAGGAGGTAAGTAAACGAATTCGAGAAGAAAAAAAAGTCAGACCCCGGTAACGTGGTCGAGCCCGCAATGGTGACTGGAACGTAGATTTTTTATTTCTTTTTTTATCAAAAAAAAAATCCTTTTATTTTACCATTTTTAAAAAAACATATTTTTATGTTCCAGGCACCATTGCGCCGGCTAGAGAACTGGACGTAAACGGTGCTGGCAACGACGACGAGGATCCCATGAAAATCTTTATGGCGAATTTGAATCTTGTCGTTCCCGTCGTCGCCGCGATTCTCGTTCTCATCGTTGCCGTTATCGTTATTTGCGTTCTCAGAGGAAAGGGCCACGGTGCCGGGGACAAAGGTGTGTTACTGTCACAATTTTTAACACAATTTTTATCTCTTTTTATCAACTCGCGACTCCGGCTGGATAAATAATCGACTGGGCAAAAAAATATCAACGAACGACCAAAAAACGACGAAAATGAATAAAAAAAGGTACGATCGCTCCACCCGTTCGCAACGGCGGTCAAGACAGCACCGACGTACGAAGATATTTCCCCTGGCTGCCAAGCTGGCTCGACGTTAACGTCGTTGTCCCCGTCGGAGCTACCGTTGTCGTCATTATCGTCGGCATTGTCGTTATCTGCGTCGCCCTGTCCAGACGTACTCGCGGTCCTGAACAAACTCGGCTGCGAGGTATCTCTTCAGCCGACGAGAAATATTACGAGGGACAATGTATAAAAATTTACTATTTTTTTTCAATCTTATCTAAATTATTAAAAAACGACGAGCCCAGTTGAGCGCATCGAAATGCGAGAAAGTACTTTCTGAGGATTTTTAGATTGTTTTCGCGGATTTATCATTTTTAAATCGTTCCATCGCGACAGTCAAATCCAAAAGAAGTTTTTGTATCTTTTTATTCGATGATTTTACCTTTAGTTTATACGCGAAGAGAATATTTGGGTGTTATAAGTTTTCTTGAACCTCCCAATTTGTAACTGGGCTCGAATTAGTTTTAGAAAGTAAGGTTTTCGCGAATTTTTCCGACTACAGAATTTTTGCGAAATATTAGAGTTATTTCTGAGCTCTGGAAAAACCACAGCGAAAATATTTCAAAATGTAAATTTGGACGCGAAATGTGATTTTACAAATCCCGGAGTGGAATTTTGTACTTTCAGACGACGTCGTTTACCAACAAACGGGAGTTGGCGGAGCAACTTTGGACAAACGCAGGCCGGATCTTCGTGACGAGCTCGGATACATCGCGCCACCGAATAGAAAACTTCCTCCGGTTCCTGGCTCTAATTACAACACGTGTGATCGTATCAAGCGAGGTACAGTTATAAGTAAGCCACCCTTGCCAACTGATCCAAATAATAGACTAAACGTCTCTTTATTTTTTCCATTTCTGGTCAGATTAACGTCCATAGATGTCGCATTGGCACGTCCATTTATTTTTCTTCCATTTTTCCCTATAATAAAATTTTAACGAAGTTACTCGTAGAAAAATAAATAGAAAAACAATGTTAAATAACGAAAATTATTTTGATAAAAATTAACTAATAGATTTTTCTACCAATAACTTCGTAGATTTTACACAATAATTATAACTTTACGAGAGCATTAGTGTATTTTTAGTATTCAACAATCTTAATCGAACGTCTCACTTTTTGGTCGCAAAATTGTTTGAAATATAATTTTCAGGGTAAATCTCTGCATTCAGAGAGAAAAACTAAAAATAATTTATGAACTTGTTAACATGGAATTTTTTACTAACTTATGAGTTGCATATAATGTGCATGAACCTTACAAAAAAATCGAAACTTACATCATTCCAAAATATTCTTCATATTATTGAGTTGTTTAATCTGTATCTCTTTTTTATTCGCATCAGATGGTGTTAATGTTAAATTACGACGATTTTAAAACCACATTTTTTACAGTGTATGGGAATATGAATATATAAATTTTTGGACCGTTCGATTGTGATTGGACGAATATAGAGTGCACCATGCTTACAATAATTATTCCAAAGAGCGGAGCAAAGAATTCACGAACCATCGACAGACACGATCGCATGAAAAATCGAGTTACACGATATACTTATCCTCATCTCGTCACAATCATCATCACTCTCGTAAAATCGCAGAGACGATTTTTTCGATTAGCGCATAGGTGCTTTGTCACCGTTTGTACAATTTTTTTGCCATACCCTTATTATCATTTTTCGTCGTTGAGTGACGATCTCGAGAGTTTGGCGGCTACTTCGATTTTATTTTTATTTTCGGTTGTGCTTGGCGCAACCCGCTGCGAATACCAAGTAAAAAAGTAAAAAAAAAACATCCTTCGGAAATAATCGATCAAAAAAAAAATAGAATAAATCAATGAATTAAAACCTAAAAAAAAAATTAAAAATCTTCATCATCGATATTTGATAATGAAAACATTTGGCTGATTTTAAATTTAAAAAATAATCAATGAAAAAAAAAATTGAAAGGTAAATTGGACGAAAATTTACAATAATTCGTGAGTCGTTGGGACAATGTGGATGAAAAACGGAGAGATTGGCTTGTTAGGCGCAAGCGGGTTAGCGACGGTCGTTGTGTAGCGTATGTTTGGCAGGTGGAACAGGCTCGTTTAGAAGTCACTCGACCTGGGACCCGAGAAGACACATGTACGAGGAGTTGTCACATTGTCCACCGAACAGAAGGTGCCCACCGCCTCCACGTATGGGCAGTACTGACGCGCTGTCTCACAGAGGTTGGTAGTGCGTTCTTTAAACTTTCGAGACCCTCAGATCGATCGTCGATCATTCAAAATTCATCTAGACATTTTTTAACGAAAAGAAAAAACAACAACGATAACATGAAAATGATTCTAAACAAATTTTCTAAGTGATTAGTGGTTGTAAATACGTGTAAAAAAGGAATGAGAGAAAATATTTTTTGTATTTTTGACATTTTTGATTCTTTTGGATAATTTTACGAACCAAATTTTAAGTATTTTTTCGAGACTGAATGAAGCTTGATCGGTTCCATTTTTTTCATTCTAATTTGTCGAACGATTATTTTGATCCTCCAAATTGAATAATGTTGAAATTAAATTTTATGCGTGATCCGATCCATTTTTTTAAAAATAAATATGAAAAAAGATAAAGAATTATTTAAAGAATAGCGTTAGACCTGTTTGCACCGAGTCGAAATAGGAGCCGAGCCAACAAGACGATTCGTAAGTTCGTCGTTAAAAAATCAATGTTGCACGTTTGCATGGATTACGCTGCCTCCGTTTGAACGTAAACAAAACCAGAAATATGTTTTTAAAACCACACAATCATCTCCATCGCTCTTTTGCACCCAAAATCACACTCAACCGTTTATAAATAAATCAATTGAATAAATAATATTGTACAGTAAAAGGTGGGTAAGTACCCTTTGAACAAAATCTCTAGAAAATTTCCAACAACATATATTTTTACTCGACTTACAAGCATAATTACGAATTGATAAGCATGAGGGCACGATTTCCGAGGAAGTGAAAGATGTTCCTCCTGTCAAAAGTCTTCTGTCATGTTCCTGTTCGAAGATAAAGATATTTTTTAAAAAATTATTGTAATATAGTTTTAAAAAGAAGATTTAATACAATTTAATACATTTTTAGATTTTTAAATGAATTTTTTGAATCTACATGGTTAAATTTAGATAATTAAAAATATTTGCGATTCGGCGACAGTGTCTACCCGGCTCGATCGAATGATTTCAGGCATGGAGGATGAAATTTGCCCGTACGCGACGTTCCACCTTCTTGGATTCCGCGAGGAAATGGACCCCAGCAAGGCCATGCAATTCCAGACTTTCCCGCATCCCGCTAATGGACATTCCGGCACGATGGGACCACCGGCTGGCCATCCAACCAACGCTTCCGCTCACAGTCGCTCCGGATCTCAGTCAATGGTAAAAATAAGATATACCAACATTTGAAGTAATTTTATATACAAGTTATATTCAAGTATTACTTTAAAATAGAGCAACCGAGACAATCTATGCAAAAATTTCTCCTTAATTAAGGGGTTTCGATGCACATAACGATATAATAAAAATTCATTCAAATTTGGAGAGGATATTCTTTCATATGAAATACGTAAACACGAATTTTTTTCGAATTTTCGTCTATTTATTTTCTGAACAATTGAACCATGAAATATCATTTTTTAGATAATGTAGCTATACTTTTGGTGTATAAGAATGTAACTTCAACACTTGATTACTCGAAAACAATGTAGACGATTTTTTTTCTCTGAATTTATATAAATTTGTTTAGTGGCAAAGAACGTTATTTCAAATTTTCATCGTGTTCTTGATAAATTTCGTTTCCCTATACTTTTAATATGTAAAATTTCATTTATTTTCGCCAATGGTACCGAAACCCCTTAAATGTAAAAACATCACTTGAAATTTCTTAAGATAGAATTTATTTAAAAATGGCACGGATCTTTTTTAGCACTGTGTAAAGTGTATGCAAAATTTAAAAAAGCTTTACTATGTACTTATTTAGATATTTTTATTTTTTTAATTGCTAGTTTTAACATGGGCTCTTATAGAAGATTCGAAAAGTCAACGATTTTCAATTTATAATATCTTTACTTCTACATGGTGAAGCTTTGTAAAATTTGACACACATATTCTATATTACAAAATACATAAGGCCTCTAATCAATTCATTGAAATAGAGTGCATTATGCGAAGTTATATGAAATATGCACCTAGAAGAGTCGCAATAAAATATCAATTCAAACCCCCATGGAAAAAATTGTATATTTGCAATATTAAAAAAAATATGATAAATATGTGCGAAATATATTTTGCATATCTTCATTTTATACTTTTAATATAATGCTTTATATGCGAAATATATTTTAGTGCATTTCAAATATATGTCAAATAACATTCGATTTTGTTCTTGTCTGCTCGTAATATTAAAGAAAATCTGTGCAAATTTTGAATAAAATCTGTCTCCTCATGATTTTGCTGTCGTACTACCTTAATAAATATAATCAATGTAAGATGCAACAAAATTTTTTTTAAATGTTTGCAGCCCCGTCAAAACGGTCGTTATTCTCGAGTGCCGTCCCAAGGAGGAACCCAAAACGTTTTCTCGCCCGAGTACGATGATCCTGCAAACTGCGCACCGGAGGACGACCAATACGGCTCACAGTACGGACAATACGGAGCTCCCTACGATCATTATGGATCTCGTGGCTCGGTCGGCCGTCGCAGCGTAGGATCGGCCAGAAATCTGCCAATTTCCAACTCTCCCGAACCGCCACCACCACCGCCAAGGAATCACGACCAGAACAACTCGAGCTTCAACGACAGCAAGGAGAGCAACGAGATAAGCGAGGCAGAATGCGACCGCGACCAACTTCAGATGAATCGCAATTACGGTGGTAAGTAAAAGAAAAAAAAACGACAAGATGATGAAAACAGGATTCATTTTTGGACACGAAAAAAATGAATCAAAAAATATTCGGTCTACTGGACGGCGCTCTATCAAAATGTCCCATAATTAGACGAAGAATCTACCAAAAAATGGCTTTAGAAATTGATCGAAAAGAATCGATGAACGATTTAAAAAATTTCTTACTCGAGTAAATATTTTCTTTGTGTGAGTGCGTGTGTGTATTTTTTTTTCAAGCTTCTGAGATTCGGATTAACGATTGGCTAATATTGTGTCTCTTACAGAATGTGCGTTTTAATTTTAGGAATAATTACGTGACGAAGTTTGTGTGTTCCAGCCACGAAACCAAGGATTGCCGGACGAGAGAAATTTCTTTTTCGTTCTCTCTATCTCTCTTTTTTTTGTCGTTCCAACTAATTATTTGGTTTCGTTCCATGTCTGTTGTAACATAGTTTTAACGAAACGCATGTCTGTTCGTTTTTATGTTCATAGAAGTCTATGATTTTTTTTTCATCGTTTTGTTTTTACAATTTTTTACCAAGTCCAAGCGAAAGGATCGAAAAGTCGATAAAAAATATACATTTGTCCACATAATTTGTACTCTATGCAATTGAGAGAATAATGAAAATACAAATACAATGAGAACATTATTTTTGATCCTTCGTCGCTTCTTTTTTGTTAAATTTTTTTTTGTTACTTATCAATCTGGAAAAAGATGGCGATAAAAAACACACATGATCGAAAAAACTGCAATCACGTCGCTTATAAATTTGCATGATAAGTGTCTGTGTGTCTGTGATAGTAAAACGTTTATTTTTTGTTTATTCTTCTCATTTTTCGTCGCTGCAGTAGTTAATCGTTGTGTCAATCGGTTCGTGTGTTTTTTCTATTTCAGTTAATGCTCGCAGCAAGGACGGCATGACCACCGAGGAGATGCGCAAGCTCATTGAGAGGTCAGTAGGCTCGCGAAAAAGACGAAAAACAAAAATGAAAGAAACATTTCTCTTCTCTCTGAGTGAAATAAAAGAAAATCGAGTCTATTTTCGAACTTTGTGGATTCTCTGGAGCTTGCAAGTTTATTGAAAAAAAAAAAGATCAAGATTTTCGAAAGCTTTCCTCTTCAACTCTTTCTCGACTTTGACATTTTCCATCGCTCTAAATTTTCCCATAGCAAACTTGTGCGATAATAAACATATTTATAAATAAACAAATAATAATATTGTTCGTTTGATTTCGTGAAAGGCATAGAAACGATTTTCAATTGCAAATATGGCTTCTCGTGAATTTGCCAGTTGAAAAGAATGTTCTAACCAGTATCGTGAATTTTCTTTGTTGTTCCATGACTCCTTTCTCAGGAAGCCGTAAGTCTGATAATCGTTTTAAGCATCGGGGATCTTTCTGACATATTAAAAAGAAGGAAACGAAATTTATTCACTTTGATCTTGAAATATTCTGAAGAATTAAATAATCGAATAAAAATATTTGTATCTGTCGGAAAGAGCACCGGAATAAGAAAAATCATAAGACGAATTTAGCACAGAATGGCCTCGTTATAACTCGAAGTGTTCATCGCCATCGTCATTCATCACCATCCGAGAGCAATTTTTAATTTTATTTTGAGCGAATATTCGTACTGCATGTGATTAATTCTGCCATTTTTCTACACTAATGCTACCATCTATATTCTTGTGTATGTCTGTGATTAACTTTATAACGCTTATTGTGGAAAAGAAATTAACATTGGTGCTGTCGCTCATCCGGAGATGCTAATAAGAATCATTTCTCCTCTATTTTCACTATGCAGTTATTTATTTATTTATATCGTTTTAAAATAAAAATATGTTATTTTGTTTTATAAAAAAAAACGTAAAAAATATATTTGTAGATCAAATGGGTGAGTATGAAAATTTGAAAGTATAGAAAAATTGACTGATAAATTTTTTTTTTGTAAAATTCGATAAAATTTTGTTTATAATATCCGCTGTACCGCGACATTAATATGTTTTTCCAATATCCAGGACATTTATTTTCCCCGTCACGATATTTTTATTAATTGTAGAAAAAAAGCTGTAAATTCATTAACCGCTGATAACCATTCGACTGCTGGTGCTGGCGTTGCGGCTCTTCATCCCGCCGAAGACGTTTTCTGTTCCCGCTACAAAAACCCTTCATTCTTTCGAACTGTGTGTCCCCCCCGAAAAGAGACAATTGCACTCGAATCTTTATTCAAATTTCAGGACAGAATGGAAATTATATGAAAATAATCAGTTTTAATGAAAATTTGGAAATTTACGTCGATTATCTGAATTGTTTGTGATCCTAAAAAAAAAGAGATGCATTTGTTTGAATCCAGATTCAGTGTACTTAGAATCAGCACATCTGTGCTAGTTTTTTGCTGTTCCACCGCCATATCGTTTTTTTCGCACGTCAATCTCGTACGCATGGTCGCCAGACAAATTTTTATTGCAAATAATGTATTTGCAAAAAAATCGAATGAAAGTCCATAAAACTCAGGATATTAATTATGGCTATATTATCGGTAGAGTTAAATTTAATAATTACGTTGAAAAAAAAGTCTAAAGTCTGCAATTTTTCACTTTTTTGAGGATTAACTATTGATTATTGTTTTTTTAAAGCAATTCCTAAAAAACGTGTGATATCGTGTCTACGATGGAAAATTTGTCTTTTGATCTGATAAATGAAGAAAAAAAAGTTGATTTATAGAAAAATTATTTTCAGATCCGACGATGTTGCGAGGTTGAATAAAAATGAAAAATCAAAGTGTTCCCTCCTCGTTTCGTAACGCAAATAATTGGCTAGTGAAGATATGGAACGATGAGCGAAATAATAAGGTGTAATAAAATTGTTGCAGAAACGAAGCCACAGGGCGGCAAGCCAGCTCCCCCCACAGCAATCACGGGGGACTCCTCACACCCTACGATACTGTGGCAGTGTAATTTGTAAATCGGCGATCAACGAGAGCGCAGAGACAACTATTGCCTCAGATCCACCGAGGAGGAGAGGAGCGTTTCTCGCGTCGATTTGGAGCAGAGAACGAGAGAGGGATTTTAATGGGAGAGGAGAGACAGGACGAAAAGGGAGAACGAAAAGAAAAAAAAATTCACTCGATGAAACATTTAATCGACAAAAATCCCTTCAAAAAAAGGCGCGATTGATTCGATCTCAAATTCTCTTCATTCTTTTTTAGCCATACTTTTTTTGCACACTTGCAACGAGTTGTCTCTTTGAATTATATTCGAATTATATTCGATCGATGAAATTTTGTTTCTAGGCAGATCGATCGTCGCGTCGTTTCTCTCCCGATTTACGATATTTCCCGATCCAGCGCGATGGTGGCGCGAACGAAATCACGAAGCCCGCGAAAAAGTGTTCCTTCTCCTCTCGGGATCTCGCTTACTCGATAGAAAAATCGCTCGCTCGAAAAAAAAAAGATCGAAAAACAACGATTGTGCAGTCCTCGATTCGTTTTCGTCGATTCGGGACGCGGCGAATTCCGATTATTTTTTTTCAATTCGCATCGGAATTTTTTTTACCAGGAGTCGGGATCGTGATGTCGAATGATTTGCTCATTAATCATAGAATTCTCGATTTTACTGATCGTTTCATTGAGAAACAAGTAATTTTTCGGACACGTACTCGCGCTAAAAAATTATCTCTATCATTTTTTTTTCATTCGACTAAATTTTAACTCGCTTTTTTATTTTAGCTCTTTTGCTTTATTATTATTTATTTTTATTCTTAACCGACGCAAAAATAATTTTTAATCTCTACTATTATTTTCGTTCTAAACGAAATCCATTTTTGAATGAGTAAAAACGAATTTTAACAATTTTACGTTGCAGGACTCGTGATTACGCTCGTTCCAGGCCATACGATTGATTTTGAGACACGTCAAAATTTTCAATGAATTTTTCAATGACGTTCCTCATTTTCAGCACTTTTTCCTACATTATTTTTCCCAAATTTTTCGTCGATAAATTATTTTTACTATTGCTTTATTGATTATAAATCATGGTTGTGCCAGCCTGCCGAATCCTATCGGCACATTTTTGAAGTCCTTTATTCGTTTTTTTTTTCGGTTTTTTAATAACATGATTTCACGTAACGAAGGTTGTGTCCTCCCAGAAAATTAAACGTTGCTTTTTTCATTCAACGTTCGCAACATTTGAGGGAGGGATAATAGGTAGTTGGCCGAGGGGCAGGAGAGAGACAGAGATCAGAATCACGCGTATATAACTTTTAAGAGATAAGATAAAAATTCTTCGATCATTATAAAACGCGATAGACAAACTTTTCATTTCTTTCGGCTCCACGTTTTTCCTCCATGGGAGAGAACTGCCACTTCGAAATATAAAAAATGCAATATCGAGAAAATTTAATGACAACCGAGACGAAGGTTGAGCTCGAAATAATAGCTCGTATCAGTCAAAAAAAATCGTGGAAATGAAAAAGAAAAATATATTTCGAATCCTGTCGTACTTTGGACGAGACGTGGAGCTGATCGAAGAAAATCGATGAAAAGAAGAGACCTGCCCCACAAAATTCCCCGAAAGAAGAAAACTTCCGACCGCCAAATTTCTAAAAAAAAAAATCGTATCGACGATATACGTAATATCGATAAATCTGAGAAAAAGGGGATAACGGAGTTCATAAAACACAGTTTTAAGAAAGTGCGCCACGACGATGTACATTAGCTCGTAAGAATGATTCCGAAACGAGATTGGGATCAGTTCAAAAGAAAAATGATCGACAATTATTTTTCCAGTAAGGAAGTTTATCGATAAATAATTTAGTCGACGACAGTGGATTTTTCGGTTTGATTGTGCAGGGAACAACATTCTATTAATTTTCGTTTTTCTGTTGAACTGAACTCGTCTCTGACTTTGAGTAATTGCAGATTAATCTTATTCACGATTGAACATAGTTAGTTAGAAATCGCGTTAAGGACGACGAGATCGTGAGAATCGCTCAAAATATTCGAGAAGCAGGCACGGTTGAATGGCGTTAAAAAAATGAAAGAAAGAAAAAAAAAGAACATTGAAGAATCGATAAATTTCCTTAACTTACGGATACCTTAGAATCCTAATTTTTGGAAATTGAGCGATTTTTAAAATCATTTTTCGACGATCTTGAAAGTAGTAAACTTTTAATCGTCGTCGATAATGATTCGGAGAATATTATTTTTTTAATCGCGATTTGGCCATTGAGCGAGTCGAGTGAGAAAATAAATTTTTGATCGTAGGACCGGCATCGTCGTGGGTAAAAAGCAGTAGAGAAGAGTGAGGGACGAGGATGGTCACTTTTTCGAAATTCAAATAGTTTCGTTGGCTCTTCGACCTTAACATTAATTTTCCCCCTTTTTTCTTTTCAATATAAGTAGATGTCGAACATTGTGCTCTGTGATTAATGTGTGTAAATCTATGTTACGATAATCGAGGATAGGAGAGGCGTGAGCTGCAACGAGATGAAAAAAATTTTATATTTTTCTTTTCGATCGAGAACGAATGGAGAAAAAAAATCATCCCTCGTCTCGCACCGCTTAGGCACGTGAGCATTTAACTCGTAATATTGTGATTCAATGCAAAAATAAATAATAAACTATAATTCACAGCCAACGCAGGAAAATACACACAATAAAAAATAAATAATATGCTATAACGTATATACATAATGTTTGTACATAGGGTGTTCCAGAATTGAGGACAGGTTGTGTGGGATTTCAAAAGAAAACAAAATTCCGAGTCGAAGAGTCTCCGAGTTTATTTTTTTGTCAGCTGATTTGTAGCGACGTTATCAAACTTTGATAACTCACAAACGAATCGGGGTATCGAAAAATTCTCGAGGACTTTTCATCTTGAACTGTTGTCCCAATTCGAAATCTCCAATTTGTGAACTCGATTCTGGAATGCCCCGTGTACGACGTATAAATATATAACGCTGAAAACTTTTTTCGTGTCTCGTGTAATGTGTTTATATCGATAAGAACGTGCAGCCCAGATTAAAAAATGAATATTAGCTATGCCCTCCTTAATAATATGATAATTAATTAATACTAGACCTATCATCTATTAAAACTATTATCGCTACTGCAACTACTATCAACTATTATTAAAACTACTACTTGTATCAATGACGAAAAAAAATCATATTAATTGAATTAGTAATTATAATAGTTGTATTTACGAATTAATCGCGTGATGCTTGGAAAGCTTTTCACTTTCGTTGTTACGTTCGATCAACCGAGATCCAAGGATGAAAAATCATGAAATTACGATCGACGCAGCAGAACGTATTCTCTCGAGCTGGAGAGAATTCGAGATCGAAAAATGTTTTGAGTCTGTCATTTTTTTTCTTCGTTTTTTAGAATTTTTTCGGTGATTATTTCGAATCGTCGAGCCCGAGAGAGATTTTCTGCTGCTCACTCGCCCGATCGATTGCTCGTATTCGTGAACCAGAAAAGATAAAATAAATTAATCGAATATTATATATATATATCAGCGTCGTGCTTGCTCTTTTTTTCTTCTTTTTTTTTACAATCCACGAGGAATATTTTACGATAGATTTCGTGGATGGTCGATAATCGATCGATTTATTTCGTTGTTATGGAACGGTAGCAGTCGATCATTTACAATCGATCAGCGGGCAAAACGAATGAACGAAAAACTCATTAAATTAAAAATCGTGAATTAGAAAACGCCTCGAAGCAAAAATGAAACAAAAGCAAGGAAAAGATTTTTTTTCCTTTCTCCGACGACTGCTTACCATATTCACGTTTTTTACTGTCTGTTCAGTGCCACTATACTTTTTATGTTTTTATACCAAAGTTGTAGTGTCTAACTTTACGTTGAATAAATAATACGTGAAAAAAAAGTATTCGCTCGAAATTAATTTGCTTAAGCCCCAAAATATTAATAATAATTCCGGAATAATTGTTCGTCGATGCAATGAGACTCACGAAACTAAAAAATCTTTTATTTTTTGTTATTATCCATAAACAAAAGCCTATGAACAATCTTTTTAACGTTTCTCTTGAATAATATGCGATAAATATGATTCAGAGTGCTTGTTTATCGGGATGTGTATTAAATCTTATTTACTCCCTCGTTTTTTTCTCTGGGGTCAGAGATATTCAATGACGTCATTACGAAGAGGTCACCAACATGGAGGTAAGGCAGCGAGCTCTCATCTCATTGGTCCAATCCCTGATCGAACGATTCATACCCACGATGTTAAATGTTATTATGTTTTCATATTTATTATCAACTCCTTTTTTTCGTATCTTCTCGACGATTACCGAGCTATTTACGCTACTGTTATGGGGTCGCAACCATATATTTTATCTTTAGGCAATTCTCGCAGTAAGATTGGCTAATAATAACAATGATCGTTGTATCTTGTTATGAAAATCTAAATCGTGGTCAATATTGTGACAGAATTTTTTTAAATTCCATAACAAAGAGCCGATAAACCATTAAAATCTTCTCTGTTGTTTTTTCCTTGATTGTGGAATACATTTTGGGAGATTTTTTTTGTATATTTTGCTTTTTTCGACTCAAAAATGATCTTTTAATCTGGCGAGGGCTGACAAGAGAATTATCAAGAGTTGGAAGGTTAACGTGCAAGATTTCGGAAAGAAATAATTGGTTAGAACTGGATTCTTTGTGTGTCGCGAGCAAGTTTTATTTCGAAAAAAATTTGGCTACGAGAGTAATTTCCTGTTTTCGTGAGAAAATGGATTAATTTTCGACAATAAGTGTACAGTGAAATATTTCGGTGTCGCGTTCATTCTTTTTCGCCGTCCAGTCATTAATTTTGTTTTCTCTAATTCACGATCGGCGTGTAATTTAATTTTTTTCGGGTGGATAGAGCTACCGGGACGAAATTACCTAACGACGAAAAAGAAAAAGAGAAAAAAAATGCCTAAAGTTGTATAAGAGCCAGAAGTCAAAGGTACGTGCACGGTAACAAAAAAGGAAAGGAAAGTTGAAAGTCGTGACGAAAGATTTGAGCGTCCACCGCTGAATTGGCCACGATAAAACACGAAAGTGTACTAAGCGAGATCGTCCACTGGAACTGCGACGAATTCTACACGAAATTTCAAGTCTCTGTTCGCTTTGACAAAAAAAAAAGAATTGTACAAAGCAACGCAAAAGAGCAAAAAATAAATTACTGTGAAATTATAAATATTTTTCAAAAATATATATCTTCTAACAAATCGAACGGTAAGCACAATTTATTTTCATTTGTAAATATATCGTATATTTATACTTTGCTCAAAAAAGACGTTGTGCTGCTTTTATTTGGGTCAATATTACATAATTATTTTGACGACTGACCCATTATCGTTTTCTTAAACAATTCGCACTGTTTCTCGCTCTGCACAACATTTTTCTCATCGCTCCACAGTCGATTCAATTCGTCAATATTAATGTCGTTTTATAAAATTTATTTATAAAATATTTATCATATGGAAATGATAAATAAGTAAAAAAAAATTACGTACCAAACGTGAATGTTTCATTAAACTTTTTTCATTTAAAAAAATGATCAATAAGATGTTAAAATATATATCGACACCTGACGGTGACACGAATTTTGACTGAAAACCGATGAGAGGTGTAACCTACTTTTTTCTGAAAGGTGTGAATTTGTCATTCTATACAATTTTTCCTGGTATTCGCAACGTCATCGAAAAAATTGTTTGAAGAAACAAAAAGCGAAGCTCGATCCAATAATAACGATTCAATATTCACGCATATGTTAGAAATACTTAAAAAAAATCGCTCAAAAGAAGACAAGAAAGTATGAAAGAGTTTTTGGATTAATAGGAATAAAATTGATATCATCTGTTTGTTATCAGCCGATTAGATTTTGCTTTTATCTAAATTCGAAGCGTCATTTGATTGAGGAAAAATATGTTTGTTCGGTAAGCGCCAATCGTAATAATGTTACTCAAGTACAAATTGCCCAATAAATGAGTAAGTCACATATCGTGACGTGTACGAAAATAATCAAAGTCCTTGGATTCTCGAATCAGCAGAATCGAGCTCTGATAGGACAGAGACGAGAGGCGAGCCTCCCAGCTCGCCCACCCACAAAGTTGATGAACTCTCTCGTAATTCCTCTTTCATCAAAGATCAATGTACATTCTGATATTTATTTTTCGTAATATATTCGTCACTAGATAAAAATGTTGTGACTAAAATTTCAACTCTTTCGGCAATTTCGGCAATTATTTCAACGCTCATCGTCCGAATCTTTCCTTATTTTTAAACGCGGACTCTGATATTTATTAAAACGAATTTTGCAAAGTAACCCGAGAAAATATTTTCCAGTCGTTCGATCGTCATCGGGATGTTTTTATTCTCTGACGTTTGTTCAAATTTTGATAACACTTTGCTTTCGTCTGAGAACAAATATACCGAGATTACTTTTGTTACTTTGAAGCGCAATTACCAAATTTACGAGTCTATATAGAATTTTTTCCCGGATATCACGAGACTGGTCTCAAAATTATAAATACGTTTTCGCATCTACGAAATGGAACAGAATTCAAACGATAACATAATCGTATGATAAAGCAAACATTATTGAGGAAAAATTCAAAAATGAGAGGAGCCTTATCAGAAATTGATAAAACATTTCTTGCAGACCCCCTGTGGCGCTTTGTAATTTAGCTGATGCCACGTTGCATCAGCTTTGGGACCTAAGCTTTTTTCAAGACTTCTTGAACTCCGAAGGTTATCGATCCAAAACTTTTTCTATCATTTTCTCCATTTTTTTTTCGTCGCCGGGTGATTAAAAAAAATCGAAAAATGTACACGAGTTTGCCAATCCGAGACTCCAATCTCTTTTGAAACTTTTTTTCGTTTGACGTTTCAAGAAAATGTAAATATAAAATCGTCTCCAGATACCAGTAGTATCGAAAAAACGAAAAGTGACTTCATTTTTGCATCATCCTTTGGCACATTTTTATTGCAATTCTTTGTGAGTGTTATTTACTTTATTTTTTGCGAGATAGAATTTTTAACGAGAATATCAATGTTGGATGTTTTTTTAATTTATGAGTATATAGAGAAAAAAAATGTTTGCAACTTGGAAATTGCCACTATTTGCGTATCAACGATCTGTGGAAATTTTGCTGCGAATATCATCCGCGTTATCACAGGCATTGATATAACATTGTACAAGGTCGAACGCGTGCATGATTAAAAATGTAACCTTTTGTTCGAAAAGGCACCAAAGTTCTTTATTGTTTTGTCATATCAGAGAAAAATAACAATGGATAACTAAAAAGTAATTAACGAGTCCAATCCCAATTCTCATGGATCATAAATTTTAATTCGCTGACTTATCATAAATTTTAATTCGCTGACTTTTTATCAATTGCTAATATTTTTAAGAAAAAAATTCCAACAACATGAGCAGAAAAAACATTTAAGAATGATTGGACGTTAAAGTTTCATTCGCAAAATATATATTTTCTCGAAAAATGCGTGATCTCGAACGCGTGCATGATTAAAAATGTAACCTTTTGTTCGAAAAGGTACTAAAATTCATTATTATTTTGTCATATCGGAGAAAAATAACAATAGATAACTAAATAGTAATTAACGAGTCCAATCCCATCATAAATTTTAATTCGCTGACTTTTTATCAATTGCTAATATTTTTAAGAAAAAAATTCCAACAACATGAGCAGAAAAAACATTTAAGAATGATTGGATGTTAAATTTTCATTCGTAAAATATATATTTTCTCGAAAAATGGTCACATTCAAAATTTATAAAAGTAATTTTTACATTAAAAATGAATTAGACAATTTTTGGAAGTCTCAAATTTATGTATATGAAACGAAATAATCGAGTGTCAACTGTAATTGGTTTGCTAAAATAGGAAAATTATTCTCGCTGATCACGTAATCATCCAACTACCCCAAGCAGAGAGGTTATCGGACACGATGGATGGACGCAGTTTACACTCTGCCTTCGAACGAAATATTATTTCAATCGTGTTATTGACACATCGAATAATTATAAATTACAGTAATCGATGCTCTCCTTCGAAGCCTCGTGGAGAGAAGAAAATACCAAGATAATCATTTTTTTTCACGATAGCAAGAAAATTAAAATGTTATATCTGAACAAGCAACTCGCATTTTCTCATCGCAAATACTTTGGCCTGAACTGGAGTAATTTTAGGAATATTCATAGCTTCATTTCAAATATTAAAAGTTTGTCGAATTAAAAAAATTATCAAAGTATACATTAAAAGATTTTTAACATTGGCAGTTCAATCGACATATTGAGAATGAAACTTTTATTTATTTTTTGGATTTTCGGGGTTTTTGTACCACGTCAACTTTTTTTTTTGCGGAGAGGGTCGAGCGTTGTCATAAATGTAATAGCAAGGGCGGAATATATGAATGTCCGAGAACAAGAGCGCGCTAATATTAGCGTTGCAACACGCTAACGCAGCTAGCCCAGCTTATTCTTAGACGCGGACCAGCCGCTCGTTGCCTTCACAGAGTCAAGGCCACGGCATTACATTAGAACAAGATTTGCACATAGAATTTCTAATTTTTTATAAAAAAAAAAATTACACGAATATTTCGACCACCGAAAGAAAAATATTTTTCTCTCAATTTCCGCATCAAGATGGTCCAACTTTTGTTAATACGAATAAAAAAATACTTAAGCATTCATAATTATCAAAAAAATGTAATTATTTTAAATATTATCTTACACTAAAAAATTGTTATTCTATAAAGGAATATTTGTGCTGTAAAAATAGTTGCATCCTACAACTTTTTTTCATTTCAGAAATTGTTTTAATTAAAAAAATAACGAAAAGTATTTTTAAAAAGTAAAATAAATTGCTAAATTTCCGGAGCTGCGAGGTAAGCGATGAAAATAAAAATGCTCAGATCTGTATGATTGATAAAGTTTTATTTGTGATTAAAAACACGTGTTATAAAACATGATTCTAGGTAACAGGTAGTCGAGATCGGAAAATGACATACTCGCGGATTATCGACGAAACGACCTTAATCTTGCACAAGAATTCGTGGTCCGAGTAAGTTTCGTAACAGATAGGGGCGCGGATCCTCTCGCTGGCTAATACATAGGAACGATTACTTTTATTATTTTTTTTTCGGATTTTTTAGAATTTTTTACGGCACAGGTATTACGAGTTTTCCTATTTATCTGCAGTACGAGTCGAGCGAAAAGGGAAAGGGGCGGGGATTTTTATCGGATAGTACGAGAGCAGAGAGCGAGTGATTACTTAATCGAAAGTGAGCAAGACCCTTGCATCGAGATGCCAAGCTTCACCGAGCAACTGGGTCGAGAGTGCTCGCGCTCCCTCCTCGTTTCTCTCTTTACCTGTTTCTCCGCAATTTTACCTCTTCTCCGTACACCGTTTTTCTTTCCTAAGATTTCTGACATTTCTTGCTTTCTCCATCATCACTTTTAAACACAAATTCGTCGAATATCCTACAGTTTATTATTTCTCTCTTCAATAACCAACTTTTTAGTAAAACTAAAAAAATTTTTTGATTTATTTTATAAATCAAATATTATTTTATAAATATTTTAGAAACATATTATAAATAATGTTGTAGAGAATTTTAAGTCGAACACTTTTTTCAGAATTTTTCAATTTTCCAACCTCTTTTTTCATGGACTGTTGAACAATTTAAAGGACAAAAGGTTGGAACGATAGCTAATATTCACGCCGAGACAATAAAATAACGTTTCCTGTTTGGAGGTGAAAAGAAGAGAGAATTGGGTTATGTTACAGCGCGAAAATGAGTCAAAATGATTATTAGTGTTGAGAGAAGAATTATTGTCTCACGATAATTTCGTTGGGGAGAGAGAAATTTCGTAACGAAAGAGAGTAGCATCTGGACCGACTATCCTCCCCCCCCCCTGTGCTCCGAGTAATAGCTGTCACTTTAATAATGATTAAATCCGCAAAACGTTGCATCAGTTGGACCGGAGAGCCCGTCAAGATAGTACGAATCACGAGCAGTAGCTCAGTTATTGCGCAATTCGATTAAACTTTTTTTTCTACCCCCAAACTCATTTCTCGCACGCTCGGATGATTGAATAAATTAATACACTAATTACTCCCTCGTGACATTAAAAAATTGTTGGCGACATCCCGTCTCTGTCAAAACAAACTTTTTTTTCATATTGCCAAGAGAGAAGAATCGCTTTTGTCGTTTGAAAAATTCCTTTGCCAACATTTCTTCTGAAAATGTATTTATAAAATTTCCTTTTAAGATAACAAAACTACGACAATCTTCTTTTAAAAAATTTACCCACGTTGAACAGAGCAGTATACATAATATTTCTTGTAAATTTAGTAAACGTCTGTCTCAAATTCATTTATGGTTGTACTACCTTAAAATGAAATTTTTCGCATACCACCTGATAAAGAATGTCATTAAGTTTCTTCACTATCACCGGTTTTTATCGTGAAATTCTTCAATTACTGTGACAAGCAAGAACAAGCGTTTAAATGCGGAGTAAAATTAGTTTAAAAGATTTAACAGTTTTCTTTATCGCAAGTTTCAATCACGTCTCAAAGTCCAAAATCCAATCTTTTTCTGTTTAGTTTCTATTTTATATTTTCATGTTATCACTCTAGTTTTATCGCGATAATTAGAGCCAAAAGATTTTTTTTTTAATTTTCTTTACGTCCAAAATTGTTTGCGTGTGTTCAATAAATTTATTTTAAAAAAGTTTAATGGAAATTGAGTAAAAAAAATTTAACACTCAGGGTTAGTTTAATAATTACATTAGTGCATTCACTCGAATCATTAAAAAAAAGGAATTCTTGGTTTGATTTCTCATCGATAGTGGGACTCTTCTCCTTTTTTTATTTCCAATTTAATTCTTTTATATTTTTTATTCGTGATCAGGCAAATGTAGTCACCAAGGAGGATTCTGTCCGACACTTCGAGAATCACGAGAGATAATATCCATTATTATTTTATGGAGGAACACGCTGCCTGTTTCTCGCACATGCCGAATAATTTATCGAGTTCTTCGTTTTTCTCTCTTTTTTTTATTCTTTCAGTTGGCGTGACGAGAGGTTAACGCGTGCTGTCCCGGGATCTCAGGAGCGAAAGGAAACCCCCGTAAAATCAAGATAGATCGGACAATTTCAATTATCGTGTACTACACGAATAGAGTACCAGGAGACACGAGAACTTTCACTTTTTTCATCTCCACGACGTCCAAATTTAGACGGCGTCATTACAAGCGCCTCCTTTTTCTTCTTTTTTCCGTCATTTTGATTAATTAGCACGTATATTTATTCTCCCGTTTCTCCTTTGTTCCTCCGTTGTTTCTTCACCCGAGAGCTCCCATCAGCTTTATTCAGCACTACTTTTGTTTTCTTCGCCATTTTTCCCTCATTCTTTTACTCCCTCTTTTTTTTTCGCCAACGCCATTTTTCCATGATGGTTTAGTCTTAATTTCTTGATGGCCATTTTTTAACAATTCCTTTTTTTTTCCACGAGTCTTCTCGTTCTCCGTTTCTCGCTTTTTTTTGTACTCTTTGTTTCTTTTTCCAGTTTGCTGCTTTTTCACTCGATTTTTTCCTCTCGCTCTCGTCCATCCTTTTTTCGCCTTTCTCCTCGAGCGCGCCGCCAATCCTCGCCTGCAGTCCGGTGCAACGCTCAGGAGGAATCGAGTGGAAGTGGATTGAGAGAAAAGCGTGCGCGCGGATGAGATAGGAACCGAGGGAGAGAAGGGGCCAAAGACTTGCTCGCGTAGTCATCGGCCGAGCTCCTTATGTAACCGACCCCGATTCCTTGCCGTTAACCAGGACAAAAGTGTACGGCTACTGGTATTGCAGGAAGAAAAAAATAAAAGAAAAAATCGCGAGAGTAACGTAGACGAACGACAAAAATTCTGAAAAAAACGTCCATATGAAAAATTCGTTCCTTCGTCGAACATTGAAGACTGTCGCAAATTTTTATTTCGATTATTAATTAATTTATTTATTTATTTTGTTAACATTTTTCATAAAATTTTTTTAACGTCGTATGCACACGTATGTTAATTTTTAGGAGGTTTCACTATGCAGAAGTCGAGATATTTATTGGTAAAAATCACATTTTTTTGCATCCTTCCATAAGAGCGTGTGTTAAATATTGCGATCTTCAACAATAAATATCTCAACTGTGAAACTTTCTGAAATTTTGCACACATTTTTGTACAACATCGAAGGAGCTTTGTTTAGTTTTTTTCCAAAGTTTGAACTAAATTTTTTTTTAATTTTGTTAATTACACAGCAAGCACTCGTCACCTTGGATGATTTTGTATTTTGAGTATGTTGTTTTCTTTAGTCAATTTGCAACAAGTTTTCTTATAATGAACTTTTACTCGCAAACCACTTTGTTCGTGAGAAAAACTAAGACGAAAATGTGTGCTTTTACTCGCTAGAAAAAAGCCTATGCTTAATTTAGTAAATTTTAGAGAATAAATTATAAAAGATCGCGGAAAAATTTGCAAATAACTTTAAAATAAGCTTTAAGAATCATCCTTAAGTTGGTAATTAACAGAAAAAAAAAGATATTGCCAACTGAAATTTTATCATAAGATACCCAGAGAGTTTAGAATTTTATTTTAAAATCTAAACGGTCGATCTTGACGAAAATTTGAAAGTAGGTTAATCAGATATTCATCTGCATATATATTAAATAAAATATAAATTGATTAAAGTTGAATTTGCCTCAATTACCCAACTGCCTTAATTGATAATTAATAGCTCGACAATTAGCCTTTCATTATCAATGATCAAATGAATAGTCGCTGTATGCAAATAACCGAATGAAATCGAGACGTCCGTCGCAATCACCGTGCGATCTGCTCATTGTCGTTGCAGCAAGAACGACGGAAAGCGCTTTTGCAATTTTCCCAAGTGTAACTGGAACGAAAAAGCGAGCGCACGAGACGCGTCTTCCAGGTTCGATAAACTAACTTTGCGAAATCGATGACCGGCGAACGGGCAGCAGGAAACCAAACCGTATCTATACTGAAAAATCAATCTAAAAATATAAAAAACAAAAAATCGAATCACATGACGATTTTTAATAGACAAAAAGTGAAGCCGCGAGAATTTCACGAAGCATGAAAGTTAAATATTCGAGCATCAGTCGAACGAGCGATGATGGACGTGGATGAAACGAATGATTGTAATCAGTAAGCGATTTACAACGCGGGGGTCGTGGCCGCTCTGTGACTTTGTCGCGGCTCGAGGCAAACAAGAAACGATTTTGTTCTCCAACCACAACGAGGTCCAAGGGCACAAAGAAGCGCGTATACACAAGCGTCGTTGTGATTCTAGAAAGAGCCAAAACAAAAATACATTAGCCAATATAAACGCCTCTCTGGTTTTTATTACCAACTTATATATACCTGAATAAAAACGTTCGATCAAGAGAGAACATAAAAAAGATATCAACGCTGTCCGTCTATATACAAAAAAGTAGAAAAAAAAGTTTCAGTATGTGCAGAAAAAAAAGTCAAAAGAATTAAGACATAATTTTTTTTTAATTTTCGCACGTAAAAAACAATAAATAATAATCTGCTCGCCCACGACAGCGAATTTTCCGTAATGAATGAGCGCTTCCGATCGCGGATGTTTTTATTGAAATTCAAGTATCCATTATTCAAATACGCAGATCGTGTGTGCACCGGCACGTACACGTGTGCGCATATGTAAATCGCGAAGCAACCTATATTCCGAGCATTTTTACGTGTTGGTTTTACATCTCACGGATGATGCGAACACACGCGCGAGAAGAGATCCACGCCAAGTTGGAAGGGGCAAGAAGTGAAAGTGAGTCAAGCATTGTTTAGGAAGCGCTCTATGGACTCTCCCAGTGATTCTCAATGAAAATCCGCCTAAAACTTCAAAAAGCCACGAGATGGCACAACCTGCATCGATACGAATGATCAAAAACGTTTTGGTTTACAGATTAAAACGTTTTTCAAATGAACTTTTCTTTTTTTTTCTTATTTTCTTTTCATTTTATGAAATTTAAACAAATTCAGTCTTATTTTCGTGCAAAATTTTCTTATATGCTGATTAAAATGTTTTCTTCGTCTATCTATACTCAATTTTTAGACTCTCTTGAAATTTTTTACCGTGATTTTTTACATCCTCTCTCTCAAGCGAACCCTTCATTACGCATAAATTTTGGAGTACTTTTTTCTTCGTGGAGTCAACTTTTTTTCAGATAAATTGACTTTATATGGCGTACATTATTTAAAGTATATTTTATACTTTTTTGAGTGAATTTTATTCGTATAAAATTGCTTCTTTAATGTGAATATTTTCGGGTTAAATTACTTTTGATGGACTTTTTTTCGAGGCGTTTCTTTTTTTTTTTCTTTCGATCATCAAAAACTTTTGCTTTTACTCGTGCCATCATCACTTTCACCACATTTGGCATTGAGAATTCCATTCGTTTACGAATCACTCAGGTTCGTCACTATTTTATAAGCTCGGGAGCGAGTGTTGGTGCGCCCCGTACGTGAGCGTAAACTGGATAAGAGACGAGGAGTGCGGATAGCATTATAGAATGTATCCAACTTTCTTACGTGGGTTTTCCTTCGAGCGTAGTGCATGCTATAATAAGTGACACGGCCTTCACCGTCCACTAGCGTTAATTATGCAATGCTCTCTCGCATGACATCAGAGAAAGACACTGGCTGCGTGAGTGTAAGGAAAATGGGAGAAAAAATCACCAAGATAACACGCCGGGGGATTCCATCACTCTTCTTTTTCCGCGATATATTTCTCTTTTTTTTCATAAATATTCATTCATTATAATCTTTTATTCATTTTCACAAAAGAATAGCAGCATCAAACATTTATCTTTATTAATTAATTTCATTTATCAAATTTTTCCCAAAATTAAACTTGTATAGATAATATGTTTTGTGACACACTTTGCTTCCTTTATTCATTAAAAATTTTCATTCCATGGAAAAAGAAGCTACGACGCTCGATTCGATGCACGACGAACTATCTCAAAAGTTTAGTCGAAAAATATACATATTCTTATAAATTAAATTACATTTTTGAGTTTTAAAAGTGGTTCATCGTGTACTCCGAAATTTATTTATTATTTTGAAATTATGGTAAATTTGTTCGAAAAATATAACCATTCATGAGTTATTAAAAAATACTGAGAGCTCAAAATTGATTCGTATAGTGAAAAATTCGATAAAATCAACCAAGAGTTTTGTTGGAAAAGCACGGTTGATCCACTGCCGACAAAATGGTTCACTAATTTTGACATATTGTCGCACGTAGGGGAGAGAGATGTTTTCACACGTTTTTTTTTCGAAAAAAATATTTTCGTTGACGCTTAATCTAGTTCGCGTGTCGCGATCCAAGAAATAAAAAAATCCAGCAACACGCGTGGCGCTGAGTCGCCCACCGACGAATATAGAACGCAGACATTGTGAATGTTTGAACAATATATTTTCGATTCCAAGAGTTTTATTTGTGCTTATCGAATACCTCTTCCATATCTTTTTTAATTGATTATCATATCACGAAAAATTCTGAAAGAGTTACTGAGAAAAAAAAACTGATTGATTATTTCAAAACTTCGAATCAAACTGAATAGCTAAATTGCACATTTAAACATTTTTATTAATTATTTTTCAGATTGTCTCGAATTTGTATAAAGAACGGAGTAAATGAGAAAAAAAATTGATAAAAAAGAATATGATGGGATATATTCGACGTCGAAATTTTCTTCCGGAACCTATCAGGTAGTTCCAGCCCTGTTTTTTTTTCCAACGTCCTTTTTTTTACCTGAGCCGAGTGCTTCGTCTCGTTTCATCGGTGAAGTCAATGAACCCGAAGATGAGCCTAGGAATTCGGTGCAGGTGAGCCGGGAACCCGGAAAAAAACTAAATCAAGGGGGGAGGACACAGACTCCGCTTCTTCTATTCTGTCCTCCCTTTTCGTGAGTTTCTTGCCCCGAGTCGTTGACCTCGAGCCATGTTTCCTACACGCTGGGTCAGTCTAGGGACCGTTCTCTAAACCCTATCTCTCGTTTTTTTCGTTTTATAGCCTCTTTCCAATACTCATCCTCTTTGTTCCAAGTCACTCTTGTTTCACTAGAAAAAAAAGGAATCTGTATAAAAAATTTGCTCATTTTTTTCAAATTCATTATATTTATTATAGTCTTGATTAAATATATGTTTTTTTTATTACTCATTATTTTTCTAAATAATCAGAATCGTAAAAAATCTTTATAGATACGTGTAAGTTTGAATTTGTTTAAAAATAATAATTCAAATTTAGTTCCGAAGACTCGTAACTATCGTAATTTATACATTTTTCATGTTGATTTATAAATAAATACACAAATCTTGTGTGAATTTTTCCCTGTTGGAAATCCCGAGTTTTCCGAATTCAACTGCATGCAAACCTTGAAGAATAAAAGGAAAGAGGCGTCAAAGGTGCTTTTTCTGTACTGAGAATTCGCGTGACTTGAGAATTCAAAAAAATTGAATAAAACTCGAACGTGAGGCTATAACGGAGTCACAAGGAGAAAAATTCTGATTTTCCTGCCTTGAATTTTAAGGAGCTCAAACAACAAATTTTCCATACGTTTTTTCTTCATCTTTGACTGAAAAAAAGTAGCAATCTCCAGCTCAGTTTTTACAGGTCTTTGAGAGATCTTCAAAGCCACTGTAAACCCATTTAACGTTCTAATTTCACCGGAAGCAAAGAGCCATTAAGGGAGGCGTCACCGATCGAGATCCGTGCCAAAATTAAGACCTATACCATTCACACAAATTATTGAGGCCATCGGAGAACGAAAGCACAATTTCCAAATTTATTTATAAAAAAATCAGAAAAAACCTCAAATCCCTAAAAAAATCGTCACAGTACCGAATTCAAAACTTTTTTAAGATCATGTCTAATTTTTCCACTAAAAAAAATTATCTAGTGAAGTCAATTTATGTTAAATTAAGAGTTAATTTATAGAATAAACAAACAGTTTCGTGAAGAGAAGTGCTGGGAAGAAAATTGGAGATAAATTTAAAAAAGTAGCACTCGATTTGTGTAGCGTGCATACGTTTTGATTTGGCTGACTGACTCGGGGGCTTGGATTGGAAACGCGCCAACTCTTGGCTGCATGTGAATATAAATACACGCGTTTAATCCCGGCGTGCAAGTATGCATCACTCTTTATCTCTCTCTCCCTCTCTGTCTCCCTCGCTCGCTCATATTCTTCTCTACAATATTTTTATTACGATGAATATATATTTTCGCAGCGAGGCAAAAATTTTAAGAGACTGCACGTGCACATCTTAATATCTGGTGTAGGTGTAGATTTATAGAAAACCTGAATATACGACGATGAATATGCAACCTCAAAAACGAACTAAGGAACAATTTTTCATCAAACGCCATTACAATTATTTTCATTAAATTCATTTGAAATTTTTTCATAAACGAAAGTTAAACATTATTGAAGTAAGATGATTTTGCCATAATTTATTTCGATTTATCGCGATGAAACTTTATCTTGATTCTTGCGACTATAGACAATAATAAATAAAAGCATGACTAAAAATAATAATAATAAATTTACACGCGGTTATATAGGAAAACCGCAGAGCGTTGGATCAGTAGTTTGGTTGCACTTTCCAAGAATTTAAGTTAGGTGGGAAATATAATGTATCAGACACGTCAAGCGAGCTCAGGAGTGACGTGTCGTCCAGCTCGATTAATTATTTATATATCTTTCCTGTCTGACTGATGCGCACGCTTGTCGCGTATCTGTCAAATGCGTATCTTCCTCTTTTTTCGTTTTGATGCTGCGAATATATCATTGAATATATAGTTTCGTCGAAGACACCTATTTATCATTGAATTTACGATGGTCTCAGATATTGTTCGATCTAATTGGACTTTTTCAAATATTTCAATTAAATTATGATTTTTATTTTTTTCTTTTTTTCATAATTTAGAAAAATATTTCAATTGGAAAATTGTATATTTGTGTAAGTGATGAAAATGTATTACAATTGTGTCGAAAAAATTTGTAGAATGTTTTTATTAATCTTCAATTTAATATACGACTCGAATGCTTTTTTCATAGAAATTTATTTATTTCGTATTGTATTTAATATGATGTAGAATGTTTCTCTCGTCTTATTTATTTATTTCGTATAGACGCACGTACTCCCAAATTGCACAATTTCTGCGAGGTATGCGGCTGTACTTTGAAGAGCGATTGACTCAATCACATACGCATCGGTTACTTAATTCGCTCTCTGGTCTGAATTAATGAATGAATGATCGAATTCGTGTATTGCCAGACATGGGCAGACGTCTCTCGGCCAACGACTCCGATCATTTTCATTTCCGATTCTCTCATTATACCTCGACTATTTTTATCTATTTTCCACAACTTTGAATTATGCAAATGCCGAGTCGAATTACGTAACTCATTTTTTGTTACGCTCCGTTCAAGTTTTCTCATTTCGAAAACCAACACTTTCTTTGTTTACGTCTAATTCCATAATGTCAAAACGAAATTGATTTTTTTTTGTTTTTTGCTTTTAGAAAAATTATAAAAATTAATAATTTCATTAATAAAATTATATGTGCCGCTTAATAATTTAGATTATTTATTATTGAAAGCAATAAAATATATTGTCTATGTTCATTAGACTGACGCGATCCTCAATAAAATTCATTTCCTTTTCGATAAGGAAATTTGAATACAATATTTCATTAACAATAAAGTAAAGACAGTTATTACAGTTATTGCAATATATTGAGAGACGTGGGTTGGCGTTTCTCGATGATTTCTCTCTGGTTGCTCGAGGCAAGGTCAGGGTTGGTTGTCGTGAAACATCAGCTGTTCGACAACGAGGCACAGATCGAGTGAGTACAAATCTTGCCACGGATTCGCGTGGTCATTAATAAAACACGTGCACGCAACTGTCAAAACTAAATACATTTATCTTAACTTTTCCAACATTGTTGTCTCAAACAAATATTTTACATAAATAATATTTTACATAGTTTTACATACTACTAATTTTAACAAAATTAACGAATTTATTTAACTAATTTTCGGTTTTTCTTTATTTTACGAAAAAAAAAATTAGCATGATTTTATTGGATCAGATGGCGTTTAATATTAGGGGTAGGAAGTCCAAATAAGGCGCGAAGGGTTCTACAAGTTCGTGATGAGAGAAGCCACATATAGATAATTGGGACAGTAGGTGAGTAGGTGAGTGGGTCTCGCAGTACCCGAGAAATTGCGTAACTTGAGTGTACTAGATAAATGCACTTGTTAGGTGAGAGTTACGTTTGCACGATGCAACTTTCGCATCGCGCTCGACGCATTCTGCACGTACTCGTCTCGAGCCATTGCCTCGAGTCAACTTTTACTATCTACCTTTTTTCCGGCTGAAGTTTCACCGCTGCCGCTAGGTGGCGTCGCGGCGTTTGTTTTCTCGCAAGAGAAACGGTAGCGCTGTAACGATAAATAGAGTCAACGAAGAAAATATTTTCGTTTGACCATTGTCAATAAATTTTTGCTTCTTATTCTTTTCATTTTAAAGTCCTTGTACCTTTTGTACCATTTGTACCTTTGTTTTCTACAGAAAATTAATTAATTACTTCTCGACGAACGGACGATCAGGCCGAGGAACAATTGAACGCGGGCGTATGGAATAAATAGACAAAAATGGCGATGATTCCACAGTCATGAGATAACAGTGAGTGCGAATACAGTGGGTGCTGAACTTTCGATTTCTGAATCGTGTATAGTGACCGAGCGAGGTGCAAAAATGGAAGAGAGCGTAGGAAAACAAGGCGCGGTGCGGAAAAGTAATCGGGGAAGATAGACGAGAAGGGAAAGAAGAGTAGGAAAGTTAAAAAGCATTTTAATGAGTCGTAGGCGATCGACTGCCAGTCATTTTCCTGAAGGAAAACAAATAAATTCAATAACAATATAATTCGATAAAAATAGTACTGAATTCTTATCGCACTCGATACGCGAGTATATACGAAAGCTTTTAAACGAATGATTAAAAAAAAGGGTGTGAGACGTGTCGAGATGAGAATGTGTAATAAAAAAAGATGCACGCCGAGATTCAATGTACCGTTCACCAGAGACGAGGGAAGACTGAGAGTGCATCGACCACTCCGAGAGCTACACGAACGGTAATAAAAAAGGAGAAAAAATGCTTGAAAAAAAGGGGCAAAGAAATATGAGACGAGATTTAAAAACGGTGAGGTAACGGAACTTCTATCCCCACCGGAACTTCTGTATGATCCATCTCTCAGGATGCAGCGAGCATTTTTTAATCAAATGCATGGACCATATTTATCCCAGATCGTAATTTCGAACAATTCTATTGCTCTTAGAACGTACCAGAAATAGTACGCGTGATTGATGGCTCCTATTTTTCATCTTTGCTTCGGAGTACCTTCTAATTATCGAACTTTGATAAACTTTGAGACATTTTCAAGATTAAGTGCTCCATTTCGTGATGATCATCTTGTAAAATTCTTTTCCACTTGATAATAACCGAATCCATCTACTTTTCAGTGAATTGAGAATTTTTAATGGTTGGTGATAATCAAGTACAGTAATGATTAATAAATAAGAATCAAATGTATAAGAAAAATTCGAACGTCGTTTGATAATTTTGAAGTACGACGAACTAGCAGGTGGTGTCATTTGATTTCCATTAAGTAGAATCTATTAATAAATACTCGAATTCGATTGTGTTATTCATCTAGGGAAAAATGTCGCTTATTGCTATTTAATGATTATATATCATACAGAAAAAAAACGAAATAGCGTCGTTCGATGATTACTCAGGAGTAAAAGTCGACTCATATATTAACATCAATTAGGAAGTGAATAAAATGGCGAGAAATGTCGTTCAATGAAAATTATCAAGAAAATCAAAATGGCCGTTGGTTTTGATGCATTGGTCATCGCGTTTAGATCCGAACGGTGGATCATCCTTTCGTATATGAAAATAGAAAGATCATTCCAGAATTTCTCAGCCGCTCATATTCCGTGCGTTCACCAATTAAACAATGAGCGTGTAGGAAACGGAAGCGTGGGCAATGCTTCATAAACATACTCCCAAGACCTTTCACCTAAATATCATTAAAAGTGCAGAGATGCCCAAGTTTGACTGGTTTTTGCCACGGGAGCGCGCTGTACCGCCGCGATTTCGCATAATCGGGAGTGCGAGAGCGCGTAATTGTAAGCGAAAGTGCACGCACGTGAGTTGGAGCTCACGGGTGTAAGTGTTACGTGCAGTTTAGTCATAAAATAATAGATAGTAAGAGCGAATATGCAGCCCGAAGCGAGTCGAGAGCGTAGGCTTGTCGGCCTTGATCCTTGGCGCTGCAGTCGCCCGAAGCTCTCCGAGTCGCACTTATACAGTTTACCAACAAGCACGCATCACACTTCGCGCTGGACGTGCGTCCCGCTTCGACACTCTTTTTCTTTTTTATCTTTTTCTCTCTCTCTCTCTCTCTCTCTTTTTTTTACCTCACGCGCGTGTTCATACTTTCACTAATGTTTAAGTACCTCCATTTTCATACGTACCTCTTTTTTTTTCATTCGCGTACGACATACACGTGGTTTTTTATTTTTTTTCTTCTTTTCGTGTATATATATATACACGGGAAAAATATTTTTTGTGTATGTACACGATCATTCTTTTTGTAGTACCGATGTCCCTCGTACCTGCCTACACGCTTAGCTAAACCTCCGCCCGTAGCTCTCAACCGATATTTTCGACTGCTCATTTTTTCTCTCTCGTACGGACTTTTACTTTTTCTAATTTTTTTTTCCCGACATTCGGACGTTTCATTTTTTTTTGGCGTAGTTTAATGTCTGTAATTATTGGATTCTTTCGTTGAAAAATTTTTCATAGTATTGTTTACCTGAGGACGATAGATTTTTTTTTCTGCTACCAAATCTGAGTACGTTTTCTTATGAAAATTCATTAAATAGTTTATAAACTTATGTTTCAGGTAAATTTTTGTTGTTGTTTTGTAATAATATTCATTCATGGTAATAAAAAAAAATCAATTAAATTTATTCATGGAGTAATTGAATAGAAAACTCCTTTTTTCACTTGGAACATTACGTAACATTGGAGAGTTTAAGTTACGAAGAAATAATACAAATGTCTCGACGAGACACGGGAAGATTTATAATCTAGGAAGAATTTACAGCTTCAGAGAGATTTAAAGGATTTTTTCTCATCTTCTGGCAAGCACACTATTTGTTGCTGATCTTCGATAATAAATAGTTTAATCGCTCGAAGCATCTACGTGCGCAACGCACAGAGCGTTACCTCCGTTCTTTTAACTAAATGATAATCAAGGAATCGCTCGATCTTTGAAGACTCTTATTTTTACACGTACGAATCGATAGAGAAGCATTCACGCACTTTTTTTTTCATTTGCCCTATTCTATTCTTTCAATTTTATCACTGGTTATAAAATTGTGCATCAATGAAGTATGCTACCATGCATAAATAAAATAAAATATGCTGTAATAAAGAAACAGGAAGAAAAAATATTCCAAAGTTCTTAAACAATATTTCTAACAGCGAATAATTTTTTTAATAATTAAAAAAAAACATTTTTAGTGGGAAAGAGTTATATTTTATTGACGAAAGGAAAGATGCATGTTTAAAAAAATATATATTTCGGAAAAAAAGTATCAAGGGAATTGGAAGGGAAAGATTTGGTCATCGAAGTTTCCTCGTTTATATCAGAAATCGATGATTATCTACGTTAATGGCTTATTACGTTGCAACTGTTACCAGTCTGGATAGTTCCCTAGATTTGGAAATTGAGAACCCCTTTTTCATTTCTAGGTTACACGCGCAGCGAGCCGAGTTTCACTTTTTCGTCGTTCGACACATACAGACGCAGGCGTTCGAAACGAGAGAGAGAGAGAGAGAGAGAGAGAGAGAGAGAGAGAGAGAGACGAGGAATACGAGAGCAGCATCATAGCGCGGCTCACACGAGACTTTATGGACGAGTAAACTAGTCAGTAGTAAAGGCAGTTACCAGCCCGGCTGAGATACATACTTCTTACACTTTTTTCCTCCTCCTCCTCCTTCTTCTTCTTCTTCCTCCTCGCCTTCTCCCCACTTCGATCGAGTTTGAAGTCGTTAGCTCCGAGAGGTAAACCGACTCGAGTCCATTAATCTTTTGATTTTGTTGAAAATAAAAATTGAATTAAAAAAAAGAGAGTTTACTTTCGTTTTTTTCCAATTTTTTTTTCTCAAATCGGTGACCACGGTTCGGTTTCTTTTCGAATTTATTACACCTTGGTGTTTCTAGTCGATCGATTTTTCAAACACGTAATTTTCTGTAAAAGTATATATTCTTTTGATTTCAATTAAAACTCACGGTTCGTGTACAAAGTTCGACCACGAAAAATTATAAATTCATCAACATAGAAATTATAATTCTATAAATATTAATTTATTTCGAGAAAATTTAGTATACAATTTATATTCTGATAAAAATTTGTTTGTTCTTTTTATCAAGCGATTGAAAATCGATGCGGAGAAAAATTTGTAATGTTATTCTTCATCTCCGCTAGCGGCGCTTGAGCTTTGCAGTGACTTATCTATGAATAATGTGGTATCGCTACGGTACAGTGCACTGGATATATAAGTTTTGAGGGAGATAGAAACGAAGCCGAAGAAAATGAGAAGCAAAAAGTGGAAAAAAAAATTAAACCAGTAAAAGTCGTAAATCTGTCGCTATGGGTGCGATTGACTCGGATCTATAGACGTGAGTGTGAAATACGCGTTTATGTACATTGGCTCTTTTGCAGCACTCGGAGCTTGATGCCGCTCCGAGTGTTACATGATATACTGTACCTCAGGCTGCTGTACGAATTACGATGTGTTATTGTTCCTGCTAAGACCGCAACTCACATTTACACCTTTCTCTCTCTCCCAACAACTTTTTCTCAACTTCTGTCTCGCCAAAAAAGAAATATAGACAATAAACCTTTTTTTTTTTAATATCCGTATAATCGACATTTTATACTCTCCACTAAAGTTTTTAATTTCTTCAACTCCTTTCTCGAATTGGTATTGCTTATTTAATAGTTATTTACAATATATTGGTCTTTCTTTCCCAGATAAAAAATGATTATATTTTCTTTATATCGTGCATAGTAATACTTTGAAAATTTAGCAATTTTGATTTTATGATCAAAATTATTATATTATGATTACATGTGATTTCTCAAATAATTCCAAAATGTTATCATGCATGTTATGAAAAAAAGAAACATTAATTTTTTATTGAAGAAAAAAGAAAAATAGTTTGACAATCTGGCTTTTTTCTCGACGAGCTTTGTTATTTTCGAGATTCTCAAAATAATATTCTCGGAGAGTCAGGCTCGTTGCAAAAGGAGTGCTTGAGCATAGAAACCGAGGCGAAAACTTTTTGGTTAGACGTAGAAACCCGCGCGAGAGTGTATTCGGTGAAACTCAACTTTAGAAGGAGGCGCGTGAACGAGCTTGGAATACGCGAAGACGAGAAACTTTCATTTTTGAAAGAAGCCCTGAGGAGAGACGACGCGAACAAGTATGTCCGGATGTTCGGCCCTGGGCTATTCGTTAATTCCTAAATAGTTTCTGAAATGGAAGAATTTTAATCAGCTCAATACATTAGTTTTTCCATGCTTGAAAAAAAAAAATTTGAAAAAAAATCGAACTTTGAACAAAGAAAATATAAGCTCACATTTTTATCTAAATTTGTCTAATCTCTTATCAACAATGATAAACAAAAGCACAACCGAACGAAAAACAACATCCAAATACCTTTTGAATAAACTAAATGGTAAAATAACAATTAAGACAATATCAGGCACGATACATTATCAGTCTGTTGATAAAACTTGATAAAAATTCTAAAAAAAAGACAGTAATGGCGATATTAGGAACAAAGCTAAAGTGAAATACAAAAAGAAAAAAGGAAGCAGAAAGTGAAATGAAAGTATATATTTTTGGTCAGTTTGGGCGTAACGAAGGAGCAAAAAAAATGGTGGAGGGCGAAGAGAGCGCTCGACTCGCGTCTTCCTTTTTGTATGCGCTCGAGTGATCAATATGCATCGTAAATGACTCGGCGAGGCTGCGGTGCCGGTCAAATCGCCCGTTGAAAGTGAATCCGCGATTTACTCCGGTCGCAGCCTGGATTACGCGCTCGGCGTTTTCTTATATAATATTTGTGTATAGAAATGCGTGTCAGTGTGACACGAGAAACGAGAAATTCCACAAACTTTTATTATAAAAAAACAACAATTTTGTGACATTGTTGCAAATAAGTAAAAATAACTGTTATCTTTACAATTTTTTTCCCTTCAGAAAATTCTTTAACAGGTTTTTTGTCCATTACGGAGAATTTGGAGGTGGAATGGAAAATTCCACTGATTGAAAAAATCATTAGATTTGATAGCGAAAGTGGGTCTACATATCGGTCGAAAATTCTCTTGGAATATAAACGCACCAGATCATACCGATATATTTACAGGTTATTATGTCGTCGATAATCGAACTAACGAGCACTTAAAAATATTCTTTGTTTTCGTAAATTCCGTATGCTCATTCATATGAAAACTGATAATTCACTTTATTAGTACTAAGTACTAAGTTAATATTATTACAAAGTACAAAGTTCAAAGTACAAAGTACGAATACATTTTTTTTGTAATGAAACTTTTTGATCGTTAATCTTCGACAAATAATGTGAAACTTTCCAATGATATATCATTCGAGAAAAATATATGTCTCCCGTTCAATTGAAATTTTTGACACCCTCGAATGTTCGAATGAAAGAATCGCGATTAAAGTTTTTGGCAATAAATATTGAATGTACGCAAAGCAGATACTTTTACGCGTTCGATTACGATTGCTTTGCGTAAATTCACAAATTTATTACGTGATATTACGAGCATTACGTTTCACCGCTTTCGTTATTCCTGTTATCCGGGCATTCGCTACCCGCGACGTGGAAGCATCACGATTGGTATATACGCGTAATAATATATTGTTCCCTGTTAACGCTGCTTTACATATTACGCTAATGCGTACGCGCGTGGCCCGATATACGCGAGCGGTTGTAAATTATAGTGCAAGATACTTCGATATACACGACGTCGAGAAAACGATAAGATGAGCATCAATTTATTATTTTTTATTTTCCCTTTCTATTGTATTACTCGATTCTTATTCTTTATATTTTTTTTCTAACTTTTTACTCATTTTTCCATTTTTGTACATTTTATTTTTATTTTATTTTATTTTTTTACTATCTCTTCAATTGTACGTATAAATGTGTTTGAATTACGAGTGTTTGTTATAAAAGTTAAGGCGTGATCGACATGTTTCTTTTATCGATAAATAAGATTGAAAATTAGACAGCTATGCTGGTTTTTTGGTTGAATTTTAAATGAATTATCGGTAATTTATGCAGAGTCGTAAAAAACCAAAGATTGTAGATTTATATATTTATTGAAAAATATGCAATTCAAATCGAAAATAATGTGATGACCTATCAAAACTGACAATCGCGGCTGCGGTGACGATCGAGTCAATTGACCAATGAAATTCTTTTGGTTTAAAATATTTATCTTTTTAGTACCTCCTTTACTATGAAATTTCTACGCACTTTCCTCAAGTGTGGGAAATATTGTATAATTCATGACTTAAATAATCAATAAAACAATGTTGGGAGATTCATTCGAAAAAAATAGTATAATATTGACTATTCAATATAAGCGCGACTGATTAAAACCGCAAATAATATTTTATTTATCACGTAGATGACAGAATGTTTTTTCCATAAATTTTTTTATTATCATTTAACATCTAAATAGTTCATTTATGAAGTCTTGCATCAGTTTTTCTTTTTAATCACAATATATTCGATATAAAATAAAACGTATTCTTAAACTTCCATAAGAATTTAAATGATTGTTTGGTGTTAATTTTTTCTGCACGTCATTTGCATGTACTAACTGCCGTGTTTATCTAACGCAACATTTCAGGGAAAGTTTATGATACATAAAAGTGAGAAAAAAAACATAATATGCATACACGTATGAGAATTTTAAATGAAAAATTACTATATGTATAAATTCTGAGGATTTTCCACGCATAACCGTAGTTATTATCATTTCTCTAATAAGATATTCTATGTCGTTAAATATTTTTTCCAGTTATTTTTCGTATAATCGAATAATAATTACGCCATTAATTTGTTGTTTTATCCACATTAACTACATTCTTTAAGATAACGACAAGAAAATATTGTCCCAATTTTTTCAAATGCACCATTTATTATGGATTTTTTAAAATAAAAATGTAAGTAATAAAATATTATTCTAAATAATACAGAAATTACACTTTCAGCTTATAAATGCGTAGTACAGCGTTGTTATTTTTTATCCGAGTTACGTCGTGTGTGATATACGAAAGGGAAATCGGTCATGTTGAAAAAGCGAAATAAATGAGCAAAAAAGAAAATAAAAATGGAATAAAAGGTGGAGAGCGACCTCGGATGCTTTTTCGTGACTTCTCTGCATCCTTGCCCCGGGATCGGTGAATGTACGTGTGCGTGAATATCGTGTTTTCGGGCACGATGGAGGTGTAAGTACGAGGAAACGAGCGGAGAAGGAGGAAAGGCCAAAACTTTCTCCATCTATTAGCTGCCTTGTAAACGTGCTGGTACGCACGGATTTCTCAGGAGCACTCGTGACGCTTTATCGCCGAAAAACGTGGCCTTCCTTCATCCTGCTCCCCTCCATCGCTCAAGAGTCTGTATCATTAACGACGCGTGATTCCCAAATTGAATTTTCCATTACTCAAGTCAAGAAAATCCTGAATTTTTTCATTGGACAACAAATTACCTAGAATCTTTCTTCTAAATCAAAGTAAATAATATTCAGCAATTATTTTATCGCGATATAAAATTTTTTTGTAATTTTTTCATCGTAACAAATTATTACAATGTATTTTTCAGATACAAAATAATTTCGCATTTTCTCCGAGATGTTTTTTTTTTCGTGAAGAATATATAATTGATTTTATCGCATGGTGAACAATGTTACGTTTTTCGTATTGATACATTGTAGACGAATTCTATTTTTGGAGTATTTTAAATTTTTCGCGACAAGAATCAGATTTTACGAGACCGCAGCGACGAAACTTCTGTCGACGTTTCCGGGACCTCGAAAATCCGAGGCTCCGCTTCGCAGCTGTACCGTGTTGACCTACTTAGAGCGTGTTTTTCAATTCCCATTCCAATTGTCTTTTAAGCCCCGTGACGAGCTCACTAAAATATTTTCTCCGGCAGAGACACTAAGACGGACGTGAAAATGTATGCAGCTCGAAAAATCCATCATTCATGAATCTCTTTCAGGAGTAAAACCAAATTCGGAAATGCTGCTCTCCTTTTATTCCCAGCTCGCTTCGTTTTTTTTTACTTCTTTTTTTTCTCTATACATGTGACAGTTACACAATCTACTGGGAATCACCGTATTCCTTACTTCCCGGACCGTCATATTTTATTATTCGCACTCGGTGAACCCACTGACACACTTTTCTCGAAGCAGAGCGTATGAAATTCGTTCACCGAGTTTCAAGCATATCTTTTGAGCCAACTTGAATACTTTTTTATGATTTCTTTAGGCGCGCTGTTCACTGCAATTAAAGAATGTTAAAATAATGTCTTAATCTTTCAGTTACTAAGAATTATCGTCATCGTTTATGTTTTACGTTTAATAACATTTGAACCTTATCAAGGTGGATACAAGATAAAGAAAATTGATTTTTTATCTTTTTTTCACTCAAATTAGAAAATTTTTGAAGAAAACAAATGACACAGAGAATATCTACTGAATTTGATATATAAGCGCTTTTTAAATTATCCAAAAAGGTATCGTCGTGTTCATATTTCTCTCCAGAAAAAAGTTGCTGCACAGCTTCGTAAAAGATTTGCCGAGCAAATCACCGAGCACGCATACAGATTCGATCGTTCGTGCAAAACTTGAATAAGGTAAACGTCCCGATAGTTGGACATCTAAGGGTTTATTTCTAACTTTATCTTTTTTTTTAATATTCAAACAAAAAAATCTATTTCAAATTCATATCTAAACTATTATCTGATATTTTAGCGATCCAAAAATCATCCAATGTGTTAATTTTAAATAATATTTCTAGCAAATAAATACTTAAACGTTTAAATATGTAGAATATCCCAATAGTTGGACAGAAAATCGACCCTGTCTCTAGGGTTAAGCAAATTTTTTCCAATAAATTAACGATATGAAAAATACACTTCTTCGTATAGGAAAAATAATCCATACGATTTTATCGAGAAAAAAATAATTAAAATATAAAAAATAATAAACCAACGGAATTGGGTGCGCGACCGAAGTATGACTTCGGAGATCACTCAAGTGAAACAACGCTGTTCACGGACAGTACTGCGATTGGTGACCGCTCGCGCATCAAAATTCCGAGCGGGAGACGGATTTTTCTGGGTTCTCGGGGTAGCATGCTTCGGGAAAAGACAGAAAATCATCGTCGACTGTATCGACACGGGTTTTCCGCAGTTTCCCCGTGTCCTAGTGCAAATGCGATACAGGGTTAGGGAGTAAGTCGGCTGTGGACGCATTAAAAAAAAAGTGGAGAAAGAAAAAGGTGAAATACGAAAAGATGCAGGAAAGGAGTGGCATCAGAAAAAGAAGGATAAAGATGGAATATGAAGGAATGGTGGAGGAAGGAAATGAAATGTGGTAAAAAACAAGGAAAGACACAAATGAAGGATTCAGTGAAAGTAGAATTGTAAAAACTCTACACAGGGCATGCAATTAAAACTCACAATATTAAAAATAATATGGCGAAAATTATCCAACTATTGGGACGTTTACCTTATATAAAAACTATAGAAACGATAAAAAGTGATTAGGAAAAAAAGCAAGAAAGAGTGATTATTCTCAGGCATCGGAACGATGAATCACCGGGGAGCGTCTTGAACGTTCGGGAACCATCGAATTCATTGAGGATAAGCGGTGAGAGGCGATCGGTCAATGGAAAAGCGAGAGATCTAATCTGCGAAATTGAGAAAACTCAGCCGGTCAGCGAGCTTCGCTCGCGCGCCGCAAGATGGCGCGGCTGGCGAGAGGAAGAGAGAGAAAGAGAGAAAAAGAGCGGGAACGACAAAAATGGAGTGGGGGAGGCGGAGACGAGATCGTTTCACTCCGCCGTCAGAGAGCCCGCATCCGTCCGTGCGATGCGGTTAGTAGGTTAGCCACTTTTCCTTTTTGCCGGAGTTATCCAACTCTCTTCGCTCTTGCGGCGTGTCTGTCCGTATCGTAACAGGCGAAAAAGGCGCTCCGGAGTCCGCGCACGTTCACCGCTTCCCCGCGCGGCTCCCTCGCGTTGTGTCACACTCTCGCTTCCTCGTGCGCGCGGAAAAACGTCCCCGCTTTCTCTCCCCCTCGCTCTCTTTTCAGATGAGAGGAGAAAATAAACCACCGACGGGCGTAATAACAGAATACCTGACCCTGGCAATCGTGGCTCGACCGGCCGGCAAATCGTGTTATGTGGCGCAATAGATCGCGAGCGTGTCAGCGCACTCCGCCGCATAATCAGCCGGATTACGAAAAATTTGCTAAAACTTAACTGCATCCGCATTACCGATGATCCTTCGTCGTCGGAAACCCGAAAAATCACTCCATCTCGTTTCAAACCCTTTAAAATCGAAAAAAATCGGCAAGAAATCGGTTCGAGGTACGTTACGCGTCGATAAAGTAAATTCCTCATTCAGTAGAATTACCGATACTCCCTCAAATTTTTGGAAAGCAAAGAATGATCGAAGTTTATCAACTACGCAAGTTTGAAAAATATTGAAGACCAATTTATCAGATTATTAAAAAAATTAATAAAAAAAAAGACGTGATCGATCGAACGACTTTTTCTTTCAGGTCGCTCATAATTTAAAAAAAAGTCATTAGAAAAATAAACGAAGGAAGACATTAGTCGTTAAAGTAGATTCCTCGCCAATAAATTTATCGTCCTCGATGGAAACACGCACATTTTTTCAGCTCGTTCAGCTCGGATCGGTTTTTAATGCGTTTCGTTACTCTAATGCCATTCGTTACCTTTCGCCTTTCTTCTCGGTACGTGAGAGTATACGCATTCGCCCGATGAAAAATAAGCGTAGAAAAAAGCGAGGTTAGAATGTATTCTGAAAGTCGAGGAGCATTAGAATGTGAAATGGTCTCTTCAAGGCTGCATGTGGGCACAACTGATTATAGCCCACTGGTAAACGTGTTTCTTGGCTCTCATGGAGCCGGAATATAGATGAATACGCGTGAAGGTTCTTCAATAATACCAGCGACGTTATTTCCAAGCTGGAAAATTGCTTGAAAGGTTAAGTCCCGAATTCTGATTGATCCAACCCCGAATCGACGGCATCAACCATTTCCCGAGGGCATTCCTTTTCGTTGCCCACACTTTCGGATCCCTTCAAAAATCAGACCTCACGATTTTCGAATATGTCAGCGCGAACCGCCGGAAACAAAAAATATCTCAACTTTCTAATACCAAAAAATATATACATACGTCTATATAATATCGGAGTTTCCCGATAATATCATGAAAATTTTGAACCCAGCTCAAATTCATTTCTATTATTTCGACACAATTTTTTCCCTTTTTTTCTTCTTTCTTATATTTTTGTTGTTGTTGTTTTTTTTTTGGTTGGGTGAAAAACTCGCGAGTTCTGGTCCAGGTAATGGAAAGGCGGCGGAATCGAGCACGTGTCACTCGGACCGCGGCTAAACGAGCCAAGCGTGGCGAGCTCCATATTTTTTTCTCCTTTTCTTTTCGCTTTCTGCGGCAATATCTCGCGCACACGAATTTTTCGTACTCGGTATTCATTCTTCCACGTGAATCGTGCTCTCGAGCGATCCTATAGGAATATTTTTGACTTGGAATTGGTTGAATTATTGGAAGGATCGAATCTGAGATTCCGATAGATAGCCGGGCAGATTTTTCGCCCGGATAGATCGAAAGATCCCTCGCCGCTCACAATCCGTGACGCTCCGTGACTCGTGATCTAGGGCGATTGTATAATTCCGGGAACGTTTCACTGCAATCTTTCGATTCTTTTCTCGTTTTTCCCAATTTGGTGCATCGACGCTCCGGCTTCCTTCTTTTATACCAATTTTTGATTTTTTTCATTCATTTTATTGTACTTTTATTGATTGCTTGCATTGTTTTATGTTATTATCATTTTCAACATGTTCGTCCGGTTCAAAAGATAAAATCTAGAAGGTTTAGAAAATTTCTCAAAGCAATTTATAAAAATCACTTTTGAAAAACATACAGCAGTGTTATCCCTCAATAATGTCAATATTTTTCACAAGAAAAATTAAATAAGATGTCGCAAAGACTGAAAAGTCTTTGACATTTCAGTACTATTCAGAAGTATAGACGATAAAAAATTGAATAAATATTGAAACAGTTTTGTAACTTCGAATCTACAAAGTTATGACACAAAAAATGATGACTGTGAGGACTTACGACGAGAAAAGTTAATTTGAATCCGTGGCCCGAGCCATTCCCCGTCGTCGCGCAATTAATTATCAATCGCATTAAGAGCGTCTGTCAATTCTCAATAGCTCATCGCTCGAGTCGATCGAGTGCAATAACTCTCTCGCGGCGAGTGAAAATAGAATGTAAATTATAAAATAGAAAATGTGTAACTAAAAAATATATATAAAGTGCGAGAGGAACGCGTCGAGAGAAAAATGGAGTCTCCTGTCAAAAGCATAAGTCATCTCGGACGTAGGGACACATGCGTTCAGAATGAATTACTCTGAACGTTCTGCGAGCTCGTTGGGAAATTCTGCAATTACGCTCATATTGCCAATCCATATGCCTGAGCCGCCGAACGTTTGCTTTATTTTATTCTTGTCTTTATTTACACCGATGCTCCGCACTTATCGTTACTTATTTTTATTGTACATCCGAATGAAATTGATTATGCCAATATTTCAAAACTTCAGACCTGAAAAATATTTTCATCGGCTTATTACCATTCTCTTGTTGTTGGATGAATTTATTTTTAATTCGTCATTGAAGCGCTCGGGTTTGAAATCGTCATTTTTCTAGGCTTCCTTGAAGAGCTGTGAGATCGTCACGACGGATGTTACTCGTCCAAGAGCGAGAATTCTTCATGGAATTTCCGCGAGGAAGATTCGCCGAGTGATTCAGTTATGGATTTGCGGTTTTCAGCTCATTAATGTCACGCGGAATAAAATGTAGAATTGTAATTAGAATAATGGCACGAATGTATTTTTTACTCTAATTTTCTTTAGAACTATATTTCTTGTTTTTTTTTTTCAAATAATTTGTCCAATTTATTCTTCTTAAATACAATTTTTTTTAACCTGACAATATCTTTTTAAGAATCTCGTTCGTAAATAATCGAAAAATATATTTCTTTTGTTATATATTTTGATTTTTTGCAATTTAAATTGCATCTTAAAAATGATCATCACGGTAAATTTATTCCGAACTCTGATTTGTTTTCCCGGGAAGAGCAATGATTTTTTTCCGGTCTGAGCGTGAGCTTGATTGCGCAATCGGGCGCCGATGAGTGCGTCGTCAGGAAGCAAGGCGTTTGCCTGGGTTACCGATGTTTCTTAATGCAGGAAAGTAAAGTGGCCACCTAAGAGACAATGCCTCGTGAAAATAGGGCAGTGTAATTAAGCCGTTATATAACAGCGAGCAACTCCTAAGCACCATTCTTTACTCTTACACTGTAACAGTAACAGTTATTACGATCTTTCCCTCCTTACTCGAGATTTTTTCATCCCGATAAATTGGGCGACACGGCCGATTCCATACACTCTCATTACTTAGTAATTGACTTCATTTTTTTATTTTTTTACCTCTTCAAAAATTCTTCTGGGACGAACCTGGGAAAATATCGAGTATTTTTAACGTTTTCTTCAATCGTGATGAAACTTTTGGTTGTACTTTTCTTTATTTTCGTTGAGAACAAGAAAAACGCGAGAAAAACTGAGAGTATAAAAATATGAAATTAGTTTCATTTTTTTTTACGAAGCCCACAGCCTGGAAAAACAGCGGAGGCAGAAAGTGTACAGAAAAAGGATAAGAATGAGAAGAAGAGGAAGAAAATTGAGTAATCTATTGTATGTAAAACGTAGCAGAAAATTGAGATAGGTGCGGGGAGGCGAGACCAACGTTTCAGATTTTCTGGTACGTGTCTCCGAACGATCGTGATTCCTGACCGATTTCACTTTCTTGATGCTCGAACTGTGACCAGGATTTCGGCCGCTTAATTATTCTGCTCGATCTTGGCGAGAAACAAAAAACGGTTTCAAAATTTCACCGAATCGTTGTCTCGAGATAAAAAATTTTCCACACGCCCCTCCAACCAGGATCGAGAGAAAGAAAAAGGCCGCGAGTCGCCGAAGGATTTAACTCACTTTTAATTACGATTACTCTTTATCTCGGATCTTGCATAAATTTTAGTGCCAAGAAGTGAATTGTTCGTGAAAGTACGAAAAAAATGCTCCAGGGCGTTTGGGAATGAAAAACGATTTTTTAATTATATACACTAATCTATACGAGGTATATACTTTTTTCCAGTCATTTCCGGTTTAATCTCCGAGAAATAAGATCAAAGTTATGTTTTAAAAAATAAATAACCGTTATTATCTTTACTCTCAGAAAAAAATAAACAAAAAGAAAATTTAAAAAATTCTGAATTTTTTTTCAATGTGATAAATCACCAACCAGAATTATTATCTCATCAAATATATATGTATTTTTTACTATCCATTGGGCCTGACAATTGGTATATCCAGTAGAACCTGACTCACTGGGTTCAAGGAATTTTTTTAAATCCTGCTTTCTTTTTTCTCGAGCTCGTGAGTCACCGCAAGGTGCAATAAACTGCAAATGTAGTGCAATCAGCTCATACAAAAGCACCGCCAAATATTCAACTGAAATTTTCATCATTAAGAATCGTTGATAAGTAAAAAAAAGATTAATTTTTAATTTGTTTTTTCGACAAAGGACAATTTTTAGTCCTAGTAAAATATTTTTCTACTTTGCACCCAAAAGAAGATACAATAAAAAGATGGAATCAATTTAAAAATAGATATTTATTGATGTCGATTGTTCAGTGATAAATAATGATCGAAGAAATGCATCAGAGGTGAACGTAATTATTATTTCTTTTAAATTCGAGGTGAATCGAGGAACGCGGGTTTATGGCAACTAGCGTTATAGCGTGTCTAATTAGGCAATCCAGCCTCATACCGTGATTTGTTTTTTTTTTATTTATTTGATTTTTTTTCCTCTTTCCACGAACGCGTTCCAGCGAGCTCGGACTCGCGGGACAAACCAGCGAATTCCTTTCCTCTCACGAAAGTGGCATGTCTGAACAGTAGCAAGCGGGGATCTACCTCGATAACCGATCAAGCCCGACGTACACCGCAGCAAGCGCGACCAATAATATTGACGACTGAGAAACGCTTTATTACGACATCCCGTGTTTACACTCCACACGCTCGAACTCGATAGGGAAATTGGCGTTATTTTGGAAAGAAGAGACTTCTAGAGAGATACACCCAACAAATTTTTCGGAACGATTATAAAAATCTTAGAATATTTTTAAAAAGAATTTATTTATAAACTTATAAATCTGCGAATGAATTTATTAAGGTATTTTTTTGAAATTTTCGAATAAATTTATAAAATGGTTGTCAATTGTTAGATTTTAAAAAATTTTGAAACAGTACTCGATAAAAGTCAAATCGATGTGTGTGGGGAACTCGATCAAATGTATTAAGAATATTCTTTGTCATAAAAATAGTATGGGGGAAAAATTTATAAAAATATAAGAATTTGATACATTTTTGGAATATTGTTCCTAAATATATGAAATAATTTCATTCCAATTTTTTTACTTTTTTTAAATTACTTATGGTCGTAATACAGAATTTTTTTTTCTTAACCACCCTCTTTGAGCAATTTTAAGGGTGAAAATGAGGTAACAAGTATAATCGGTTCGAGGATGTGGATTTCTAGCGGAAAACAGCAGGATCTTCGATTCTGAAAAGCAAGTAGAAAATTGAGAATACGATCAGCCACAACACTGGATTGCGAAACGTCAGTAGAACAGTCCGGAAACGATCGGGCCGGGACGAAAGGCAAACCGAGAGAAACCGATATACGCCGGCTGTAAAAAAAATAATAAAATAAAAATAAAAAATCAATCTCCACGATAGTATTCCAAAGACAAAGATCAACGAAAAGTTGTAAAAGGCAGAAAAAAATGAAATTTGGAATTAGCTGAAAATTCAGAAAGTTACGAAGCGGAACGACGCGAAGGAAAATGAATCCGAGACCGAAAAAAAAACAAAAACAAAACAGGAAAAGTAATGAAGAACAAGAATGAGTGTTTTCGATGAGGAGAAGATACGAAGAGCGAATTGGAAAATTCTGGAAGCGCAGGATATATTAAAATTGCTCAAGATTGATGAAAGATAGAGCGCGGCGTGGTGTGTGTGTGTGTGTGTTGTCGGCGGGGAGCGTACATAGTGGAATAAGGTTTTGGAGGTAGGCGTCCGAGGCATCGTCTTCGGGGACGGAGGACTGGGGGGCATCGAGCGAGCGACGGAGAGCGTCGCCGAGGATTACCACTACGCGGCAAAGTTGGCCCGACGTCGTCGATGTGCGCTCGCCGCTCCGTGTGCCACTTTCACTTGGTTACATAATCCAAGAGTGTGCCCGAAGTGCGCGCGCCAGAGCTAGAGAGCTAGGCCCGCGAGCTCGCTACGTGAACGCGCAAGGGGAACTGGGTAAATGGGAGAACCACAATCTACGCCGCGCACAACTCACCAACGTTCCAACACAGACGAACGCCGACCAAACTGACGGCATTAAGTTGACGCTCTTTCGATCATTTTCTATCCTCGCAATCTTTTACTCACTCTCTTTCTCTTTCTCTCTCTCTTGCTTCTTCAAACTCCCTTTTCATTCTTTTTTCTCACATTCTCTCTCTTTTTTATCGCCTATTTTTTATTCTCCCTTCATTTTCATTTTTCTCCCATTTTTTATTCTTCGGTTATCCCCCCCCCCTCTTCGATTCTCATATTTGTCTCGTTATATTCTCCTCGCCCGTGTCTATACAACTTTTCTTTATTTTTCCATCATTCTCTATTCACTCTTTTTGCCTGGTACTTATATTTTTCGCTCTTAACTCACCGATGCATGGAAATTTGCCAGGGAATTTTTGACGTGCTTTCAAATTCAAAAAAACGAACGTGTTTCTATTGCATTCTTAAAAACAAAAATATGAAAACAAAAACAAACGGCATGAGAGCAAGAAACTGTTGATTTAAAAAATCGGAATATTAAAAAAAAGTATTTTTTACTCGTTATATCTTAATTAAGAAAAATTATTTATCGATATATTGAGTAAGGGTAATAAAGTTTAAAAAATAGTAAAAAAAAGGAGCGAAAAAGTAAAATTGATGGGGAACTCCCCGCGAGTTTAGTGTGACTGGATGCGACGACCCAAATATGAAGTAGTGAAAGTGGTACGTTGGTCAGGCATGGCCTGAGACGCCGGTTACAATGAATCTTACCGCAGCACACTTTTGCGCCTTTTGCGCCTTCCTCGGCGCGTATTACGTTTCGTTTGCCGTCGTCTCGTCGACTCGAACCGCGACCATTCCGCCCAGAAAAAAAGAATCGTACGCGAAGCTCGTGCTTCGAACCTGAATTTTTTATTCATCGCAATATCTACGAGAGAGTCTTTCTTCCTATTCTCCTGTCAGTGACGAGAGAATCTCTCGATTTATCACCGTAAAAATAATAAATCGGCATATAATTATTGAACGATTACTGATTCTTCAAGATAATATTCGTGAATGCGAATACAGTAAAAATGAATAATTGAATAATTTATTTCTTATTTTAATCTGAAAATAATATCTTACACATCTTGTCATAATGTGTAATTTTCAATCTATGTTAATTTTTTGTATAAAATTATTCCTGTGCAGAAGTAAAGGTTAGAAAAGTCGTAAAGTGAATGTGTTTGAAAAATTTTATTTTTGGGTAACTTAAATTCAATATGATATACTGCAATTTTCTTTAAATGTTAACTTTTATTTGCTATTCATTACAATTTAGTCCTGATTGCTTTTGCAGTTTGATGAGTTCTTCGGTGAAACCTTCTGAAAACGTTCGAAAATCGTTCCTCATTTAACGAACGAGGAATCTTGATTAAAAACGTACTTGAGGGGCATCGCACACCGACGAATACTTACAATCGGAGCTGAGTCAACACAGAAATGGAAAAACCCGTACGATTCCCCTCTTTCACTCGTTTAACCTAAATTTTTACAATTTTCAAAAATTCATTATCAAATAAAAAATTAGTTCTGTATTAAGACATAAAATCGTACACTCATAATTATAAAAAAATACGTTTAAAATATCAAAAAAGCTCAAAATGAAAAATCCTGGGAAAAAGAATTTTGTATTTAAATTTTTTAAAACTCCAATAAAAAAAATTGCACGAGAGGCGATTGGTAAAACAAATAATAGAATAGAACGTACGTGTAAAAATACATATGTACGTCGATTTGATGAAAAATATGAAAATGTTGAGGACAAAAAATGAGGGAAAACCCTCGATTTTTGACAATTCTTTAAAAAAATGATTGTATACGAGGGACAACTTGTGAAGCAAATAAACGAATTGAGTGTATGTGTAAAAATACATACGGGGTTTGGTTTGGTGAAAAAAAATGAAGATGCTGGGGATAAAAAAACGTGAGAAAAACTCGGAAGAAATGCTAGTTCTTTATGCAACATGTGACCTACTTTGGAAACCCATATGGTCGGAGCATATCTATATATACCGTGAGTATATAAATAATATATACATATGTGGAGGAAGGTATATATTTAGTGTGCGTATATAAAATACAGTGTCTGCTGCACGTGATCGGGCTCGGTGGGACAAGATCCGCTCGTCATCGGGGTCCAAAGAAGGAGAACGAAGCCGAACGGGAGGGAAACCGACGTAGAGCTCGAGAGAAGCCACGAGAGAGACGGAAAGCGAGAGAGAAAGAGAGGGGAGAAAAAAGAAAGAGAGAGAGAGAGACAGAGATAACAACGAGGAACAGAGAGAGAGAGAGAGAGATAAGGAGATACGGTAGCCGGAACTGAAAAAAAAAACGTGCGAGAGTAGGTCGAAGGACAGGAAAGTGAATTACTGTTATTATTACCGAGTCTTCGAAACTCGGACCACTCTCAAAGGACTTTTCCCTCCTCCGCCTTATTTTTTTCTCGTCTTCTCATTCCTTTTCTCTCATTTTATTTTGTTCTCCTTCCGATTCCGAGAGGAGCATCTTCGATACTCGGAGGTGCTATTTCCTGCGTCTTGTTTCATCGCGATTTTCGCATCGGTCTTCTGACAAAGAGAATTTACGATATTACTCTCGGTAGTTCAATTTTTTCGGGAGAAAAATTGTTGCGTAACGTATGATTTTATTGTGATGAAGTCAGCGATATTTATGAATAGTTATAAAAAAAAGCAATTTTTAAAAATGGACTTTCGTTTATAATGATAATTTGAAAGTTTGTTGATTTTTGAATAATCTTGTTTGTTTGGAGTGATTTCTCGATCTGTCGATGAACCAATTATAGGCAGCTCTGAATATAAGAACGGAGCTTCTTATCTTGACCGAATAATTGCATAGGGATGACAGGAAGGAAGGTGGTTCGCGCTGGTGGAAAAGCCTAGGAGCGCGGGCCAAGGGGCCTCGGCTATTCATAGCCGTACTAGAACTACTTTCGGTGTGCTGCGACTTTGATCCAAAGCCTCGTTTCGGCCCAACTCTCATCGCATCACGAATAGAGCGAAACTTCGCCGAGAAACTTCTCGTTTTCACAGCTGACCATTCCGTCCGATATTCAGAAACCGAAACAATAAAATACAAACAAGACAAACACAAGAATGTTCATCCCTAATAAAAAAAAAAGAAAAACGTAAAACCTTCATTTACGAAAAAAGAAAATAATTTAATAAAAATAAATACAACTTGAATTTTTCTTTAAGTTTTTACTATGAGAATCGTTAAATGGTTTAAAATATTTTATTAAGTTTGGGAATAAATAAGAAAAAAATTAAAAGTTTTTTTTGATCATTTTTTTAGAGGTTAATAATATGGTATCATATGTGTGACTATAGTTTTAATGAATCGAGGGCATCTTGCTATTAATAGTATAGGTGGGAGAAAATTTTTAGCCCTTGGTTCGAGCACCGAAGCCCATCGTAGAGAAGAACGTTCCACATATCCCCGCGTCTCGGCGTCGTATCAAGTGGAAACCGGAAGAAGGGGCTGAAGAAAAATGGGCTCCGTGTTTTTTCGGATCAGACTGAAAATTGATACGGTTTTTCAGACGATTATAAATTCGAATTTACAAAAATAATCTGAAAAATATTTACCAGTCAAATAATTATATTTCATTTTATTTGGCCATGAAAAATCCATGTCAACTTTGCAGATTTTTAAGAAAAACAGAATAAAGTTTTTATTTTACATGTACAGAAGGGAGAAAAATTGTTAGACTTGTAAATAAAATGATAAGCAGGCGGTGAAATCGAAAAAAATCTTCTAATTCGAAAGTAAATGAATCAAAATCAACAAAATGATTGATTGAATAATTTATTCGAAGACGGTGGTGGAGATAAGATTGGAATTACCGTTTGGAAAAATTATACGAGAACAATCGCGGTGATACATGCAATTATGATAATATTATTTAACGCTAATCGAGCCATAAATCTTGCAACTATTTCTTGAGAATAAAAATGAAGATAAAAATTTAAAAAAAAAACGTAAAAATCAATTCTTTTCTCGTTCACGAAAATTTTAAAGACCCGTTCTCTCGAAAGGATTGTTTCGCCGACGATAAGACGTCAATTTCTTATCATTCATTAGAATCGTGAGCGCTGCTAGACGCCAATTTACAAACGGCACGCGTCTCACGCTGGTAATTCTTGAGATACGAGAAAAGAAATTTATCGCCGATTTATTTGTCCACGCGCAGCCTTCTTTTTTTTCGTAAAACGAGATTTACATTTTATCATTATTTTACAATCTTATTAGAAAGATTTTCAAACTTTTTATCGGGGAAATTGCATTTTTTTCACTCACATTCTTCACTTGCAATGGTCATGCAATCTTTACGTCGCTAAATTGTTCTTTGCTTCATTAACTTTACTGTTATGGAGTTAAACGTGACGATATTACTGTATTCATATCGCTAGACCACTTTTATCTCGCGAATGAATGAGACTGCCACGTCAACGTCGTACGATAAAATAAAGAACGTGTGTAAACGATAAAATTTCTATACAGGAAACTATTTCCTCTATTTTCATTTTCAATTTTGTTCTCCATTCTATTTTCTATTCTTCATAAAAATTCTAAGAATATACAAATTTACATAAATAATATTCTAATCGTTGACTGGCACAAATATTACATTTTTTTAAATATTACGATGAATTTGTGGATTGTTTCTTGGCATTAAACACTTGTTCGAATGAGTGTTTGATGGGTAAATTTAACATTTTTTTCGGTTTTTCGAGGCGAAAAAAGCGAGAGATTTAGTTTGGCTTCGATACGAGATTCCCTCTAATCAAGAATCATATCAGAACGAGGAGAAGCCAGAAGCGTCGTCGAAAGAAATTGCATGTCACGGGTGAAACAATCTACGAACGTTTGGCGTCAGCCAGCCTGTTGGGGTCACGAGCCTTGTACTTTACTATCATCTCCGCTTCTTTGCCGAGATCGACGCATGCCAGTGTTCGCGCTTAGATCTCGTTTTATATCACGTTAGAGCAGCATAAATTAACTCTTTTGCCGCAACGACGGAGAATTTTTCATCTCGAGTTCAACCTTCGAAATATAAACGAAATTTCAATGATTATCGTCATGTAAATTTCCAGAAACTTCTTATCAAAAATATTTAAAAAATAATGCAAATGATAAACAGTAAACGATTGAATGAATGAAAATAACAAACAAAAACTAATGATACATTTTTGTTCTATAAATTTAATTGTTTTTGTATTCGTAATATTACGAATAAAGTATAGAGAACAGAGGAATAATTTGGAGGTAGAATTTTTTCAATTATTTCCAGCAACTATTTGCTGAAATGAATGGGTTGTGGATGGAAAAAAGTTCACCACCGCGAAAATGGGTTGGATAGAAGACTCGTTTCGAAGACAAGTCGAATGGGCTTGTCTCTTGGCTTCGTCTGATTTGGCTCAACTAAACTCTCAGCTGTACACGAGAGTCTATCTCGCTTATTTTCTCTCTCTTTCTGTTTCTTAGCGTGGGGTTGCTCCTAAGTGTGCCAAGGTGCACTTCTCGACGAGAAAGCCGGACTGGCCGTACTAATACGTCCGCTACCACTACCACGAGACCATTTCTACGACTATCCCGAGGAGAACTGCGTACCTTTGCTCCGCAACGATGACGACGTCCACGACGACAGCGCCTTCATTCGAACTGAACATCTTTTCAAATAAAAACAAAACGATAATATAAAGAATTCAAAAAAAATTACAGAAAATATTTTTTTAATGCTAATTTTATTCAACGTTTAATAGTAATAGAGTTTACGTATAATTTTTAAAAACTATGTCAACATACATATATAGTTTATTTTTTACTTTGTAAAATGTGAATAAAATGTTTGATAAGCTCTAATTTTGATATAAATTTAAAAAGAATAAACAGTGAAAAAAATAATAATTGTGGTGTAGAGTCTTTTTTTTATTAGTTTAAAATTGTAGGACTTTGAGATTATTAAAAGAATATAAATTATTTTAAAAATATTTTTAAAACGATTTTTTATGGCATTGGATAAACATAAATGTAATAATAATAATAATTCCAAGAAAAATGCTGTTAGTATAGGTGTGTTCTAATCAATATAGTAAATACAAGCAATATGGAACATTAAAATTTTTATAATACGCGAATGAAGTCTTTGAATTTTTGGAACAAGTGTTCACAAAATTTTTCCTCTCTACTGTTTATCTAGCCATCAACCTATTTCCTTGTTTGACAGACCTCAAGGTAGATAAACGTCGCGATATATATAGTCGCATTTTTCTGGAAATTGGTTCAATTAACGACATAAATATTCTAATATTTTTTCATACAAATGCAAGCTATAACAGCATTTTTAAGAATCGACATAGAAGCAAATCATTGAATTTGCAGTGAAAAAAAAAATCAGCGTCGAGCAACTTTCTCACTATTCTTCCGTTTATTTTTGCGCGTGCAAAAAAGACGCCATCAGCTAATTTTTAAGTCTTTCGTGACGGAGCAGCAAAATTCTAGACCAGAGGGCACCGAACTGTCCAAATAAAAGGCTTTTGTATTCAAAGCGTCGAGACCCCAGGGAATTAATTTGTTAAATGATCATTTCGTAGACTAGTTTGCTGACCAAGACTCCGTGTCATTTAATGTTTTTATTTAATAATATTTACATCAGTTAATTTAATGTTTAATTATTTAATTATTTAATAATATTTATTATTAAATATTAGACAATAAATATTTAATAATGTTTAAAACAATTCAGATATGCCACAGAGATAACAAAACTGCAACAAAAAAACTTTTATTGGTTGTTGATTATTTAAGTGAGAAATTCAATCTTTAAAATATAAGTATAAATTTCTGCTCTGGTTGACCAATTTTTTTGAATAGATTTATTCAAATAAAAAGTGAAAAAGAATGAATAATTGCTCCAGAATGGTGAAATGACGAGGATCATCATTACGAATGAAAAACGTTCCAACGAAGGTTCCTTCCTGAATTCCCCGAGGCAAGGACATCATTGCGATCGAGTGAGTGTCATCTCGCACTCGAGTTTCATCCGGCAAATCATTGTTGCGCTTCTTTACCGTACGGTTAACATTTTTTATTGCGCGACGAAACGATCGCAATCTCGCGTTTTCTTTGTTCGGAGTCGCGGAGTCATTAAATCGATATTTCTCTCGCGACTTCCCGTTGGAAAATTTTTTTTATACGAAACAGGTAAAAATTAAAAAAAAAATACATTAAAGTGATATTAAAAATTCAACATTTTTTCCGGACAGTTAAAGAATATCTCGTTTAATTTTGAAGAGAAATTGTAGATTATTTTTATTAAAAAAATTGCAATTTGACGCGTGTATATCGCGATAACATAAAATAAGTAAAAAAGCTACGAAGTGTTACCAAATGCGATAGCTGTTCGCTATCTTGAAAACGTGTTTCGTGACGGCACGGTCATTCAGATAGAGACGCGGTTGTTGATACCGAGTTCACATCGCGATTCCTCCTTCCATTATATTCGCGTCGCGTCTATTCCACTTTCCTTTTCCACTGGCCTAGATCATCCGTCTTTTTCTTCCCGTCCCTGTGACGCTACGCTCCTTTATTACGACACACGAATATACTCTTTCCTCCACTTTTTATGCATAACCAGATATTATCCTTCCTTTTATTATTTTTTTTTTCATATTGCGCCATTTTTTCTACTATGTGAATAAATTGTTTAAATTAATCCTTCAATTCGTTTGAGTCATGAAAAATACCACGTGTGTGTTTATATTCGTAGGTGAAAGTTGTTTAAAACGTTCTTAAATTTTTCTCGATATACCAAAATATTTATAATTAAATAATTGAATAGATAAATAAATTTTTCAAAAGTTTTTCTCTCTTCCATTTATGAAAAAATATTAATTTTATGATTTTTTTTTGGAAACAATGTCAGGAGGAGTTTTAAGGTTTGTTTATTGTATTTGAAGTAAAAAAGAATAAGAAATTAATTGCAATTAACTTGTAGAATGGTTTGCATGGGAAATTCGTGACTGTTTTTCGTAAAGAGTTCTGCGTCAATTCGTGAATGTGATGATTGATGAAGAGCTCGTTTCTTCTCTCATGCTATCTAACTGACCTACTTAGCGACCCAGAATGGGAAGGAGAGAACCGGCCTACGGAATATTATCCAAAATAATCGTATCGCTTTAATTCCGTCTCTTCTCCGCTCTCATTTTTCGCTTTTTTTTCGACTAAAAATCAACAATCTTGAATTCTCTCGTGGAATATTTGAGCTCACTAAATTACTGGAATTTTTTGAATTGTTTCTTACAGTTTCAACTTCTCTCTTTACTTAATTTTGTTTTTATCTAAAAAGAACACATGTTTTTATTTTTCATTTCCTTAAAATTGTTTTAATATACACACTTTTTACCTCATCATACGTGGAAAAACTATTGAATTAGACTGTCTCGCTAAAATTACATCGTGAGGGAAGCTTTGAAAAAAAAATTACATTAAAATATTATATAATGAAAAAAAACGAGCAACGAAGATATTAAGCTGAAAATTAAACGGGAGTGGAAAATGAAATGGAATGGCATCAAGATCGCACTTAGCTGGATCGTCTAGTCCAGGATGACGAGGGCGATTTGAATTTGTCAGCGTGCTGATGACGATCCTTCTCGGTCATTTCGTACGATCAAATTGCACCTCCTTCACTCTAATTGACAGACGGAGCGTCAAGAATGAAGGTATGACCCGGAAAGTAGGCGTAAAGTAGAAAATCGTGTGTTTAAACGCCCTGGTGAGCTTTTCAGTGAGCTCGGAAAATTTTTCTTCACGATATTAAATAGAGAGATTTTTCGCTTTTTAAAAACGAAAATTGAAAAATTGTAGAAATTACCAATTTTTCGCTACTATATATACGAACGTACATGCCCCTTCGTTATTTACATTTTAATTTTTGTCTAGAAACGTGGTGACTCTGTGAAATTTTTATCAAGCTGAGGAAATAGTTTCACGAGTTTCTTCGCGCTTGATCAACCCTTCAAAGTCGAGGAATCTAAACGTTATCTGGAAAACGAAAAGAATATCGGGCACGATAAGAATTTTCGTAATCCGACAATTTAATGATAATAAATAATGAAAAAAGTGTGCTATTTCGTTGGATCGCACCCTCAAAAAATCTCGTATATAAATGCTAATGATTTTGTTCTTTATTTCAAACCTAACAGCATCGAATTAATTAATGAAGATTTATCGAATTTTCTCGATTGTACTTTAGAAATCAGTAGTGATAAAATCCGAAAAAAAAATCACGTACTTTATCATGTAGAGATCGTTCGATATTGTCAAATTTCATTTTTCGTCTCGACAACCCTGCACTCGATCGACAAGTGACACAAATTATTATCGAGTTCGAAAGATCTGTTAACATATTGACAATCTAGACTTAAATTCTACAGCGCAGAAGTTGTCCCACCTGAGCAAACGATACAAGGAAAAAAAATTAAGGAAAAACGGAGAATAAATATAGTAAGTCGCATATGATACGGAAACTTATGAATCATGAGATCTTAATTTTCGAGTCTCCTAATGTTTTTTTACAAGCAATTACTTATAATTTTTTAAAATAATTTTTTGTCGACAATTCATATTCACATTTTATAAACCACTGATATAATTGTTAGAGGAACGTTTATACAATAAAAAAAATATTTTTAAAGCATACAAGTGTTCTTTTTTTGAGCAACTGTTTATGATTTTAAAATAAATATTTCACGTATTTATTTTATGTACGTATATGTACACTGAGAACAGATTTAGTTGAAAAATATTTAGTTGAAAATATTTCGTCGAAAAAACACTTGTTTATTTGAAATAATGAAACTTAAGTTAAATCAACCAAGAATTTAGTTCAATGTGCAAAGTAATATCGTTGAACGTATTGAAACAAATATTTTGTCGAATCAACCAAATTTCGCTTTCAGTGTAATATTGAAATATTAATTATAATTGTACTTTTGGAGCATGAAATTTTTATGAAACCATTTTAAAGATTGAAATGAAGTTTATTTGTCTCCAAGTCAGGGGGCTGAAAATGTTCGCGCGAGTCTTTATCTCGCGTGGGAACTGCGACTCTCGTAGCAGACGAATTTTCCAGCGAGCGCGTGGTGATTTGCGCGTGCGCGGTAAATCGTAGCGCTGACGCGGTGCGCGCGTTCCTTCGGATGCGGCAGGAGAGTGACGACAGTGACAAGGTCGAATGATACGAATCGTCGTCATCGATACCGTCGTTTTCGTCGTCGTCGTGCTCGTTTTCTCCTCGAAATCGTTTCGAGTCTCCACGAGATAGATCGCTGTACGCAGCGCTCGCATAACTCGCATAACTTGACGAGTATATTTACATTTTTAATAAGAAACCCTGTTTACGCGTATCTTAAGTGCCTCCAGATCTTTCTTTTCGTTGAAGAAAGATCGCGATCGAGGAAGAAGCGAAATAACATTTTTTTTAAATTCTCAAACTCCAAATCACTTATTTATTTATTAATTATTTGTATATTGTAGTTTTAAAAAATTACTATCACATGTGGTTTATAAAAATATTAATTACCTTGAGAAAAAGTATATACAAAAAATTGTCATTAATCAAAAGAATTGATTTTTCAAATAGCTGCATAACTGCTTGAATATCATGATAATGCATGGTTGAGATTTTTTTTATATTGATCCAGTAATAAAAAATGCAAAAAATTGGCTACTTGCATTATGTTAATAATAATATGGAATAACTATTTTTTTTGTCTAGAACAGTTATTATTACTATGATTGCTGTCATAATTATTTACAATGTAATTATGTTCGTGATAGAGGGAACGAGGCACTTTTGGTATGCAGAGTGGACTCGAACTCGTTATTAAACTAACGATGGTGATCCGAGATTAGCAACGCATTGCATACTCTGATTCTACTTATTCAAGTATGTATAACTCGCTCCAAGTACTCATATATATATGTAAATCGACGTTCATCATCGTATATGATGATAAATTTAAATAAAAAGATCAATTTATATAGTTTAGATTTCCTGGACTATTCTGAGAAATAGTTAAGTCTAAAAATTTTATTAGTTTTTTAACAGCAAAAGATTGAATATTATGTTTTAAATTTTCTGATAAATTCTGAAATAAAAATAGAAAAACCACGATAGCACATTCGATTATAAAGTGACAACTATATTTTTAAGATGTAATTAAAAAAATGTGTAAAAATGATTAAATTTCAGGCCTGGATCAATAAAATGTCAAAATTGAATATTGAATTCCTGGGAACCTATTATCATAGATAGAATTCTAAAAAGTATTTAGTTTTATCATAATTACTTAAGAGTAAGTTCTATTATACTTATAGCTTTTAATGTAATGTGATTTTATAAAGTAATTAGGAAAAAATGTATAGACGAATAGATATCGAAAAAAAGAAAAAATGAGTAATGAGATTCTTAATGCGCTTTTCTAATATAATTTTTCGCTATGAATTCTTGGATTGCAGCTCATATAAGTAGCATTTTCGTTATCTACGGAAAATTTCCGATCAAAGAGGTTCTTAAAATCGAAAAAAAATTTTTTTTAAATTTTGGTATTTTTTGAAAAAAGTTGAAAGGGGTAATTCCCTTCAAAAATTCAGAAAATTATTTGATTTTTTCTCTTTCCGATTTTAAGATCCTATATTTGATCGGAATATTCCCGTAGATAACGAAATATATTGATTTCGTATTGTATATAGCAAAAATGTCTTCAAAGAATTAGAATAAAGAATGACTTGAAACGAAAATGAGCTTCACAACGATATTATCGTATTTTACTCTTTTTTTTTACACGGTACGCACCAGAACTACTCGAGATCGGAGTTCGAATCGCAGAGTGGAAGAAACGCTCGAGCAAGAAACTGGGGAAGCGGCCCTATTGAGAGCGCGCACTGTATTGCCTAAAGTCATCGATATATATGGCGAATTCAGCGATATTCGAACGTCAGCACGAAATTGATTGTAAAAAGACTAAGAATAATGGAAAGAGAAAAAAACGCTGTGAATGCTCAAGTGACTCATCGAATTGTCAGGAGAGCGCCGGTACGGGGTTATTGACTTTTCATGAATTATATATATACACGTGAAAAAGTCACTTGATACGAATTCAAGCGTGCATCATAATGATTGGTGCTATTTTCTCTTTTTTTTGCCCTTCTTTCACGCTTTACTTTCTTCGTTCTGTGCTTTCGTAGAAAATTATGCGATCGGACTTTTTACGGGTTTACGTCGCGGAATTAGATCCAATAAATATTGAACGTCGATTGTCTCGACGATCTTCTCTCGGGCCAAAAATCAATCCATTTATTATCTAAATATGTTTTGAATTCTTTCGAATGAATCATTGCTCTTTAACCTGATTTTAATTATATCCCCATTATAAATTTATCGCCTGTCGGAAAAAATTATAAATATTATTGTATTTTTTTCTATCATTATTTTTTTCGCCTACAATTTAATTTAAAAGTTTCCGATGTACGAGACGTTACACTTTTGCTTCGACGAAATTTGTTAAAATAAATATTGATAAACCAATTGCCACGTGTTTATGTGCGATACGAAAGATACGCGAGAAAAATACATCGATGAGAAAAATATATTCCGTATGAAATTATCTTTAGAATTGTTATCAAAGGAAAGAGGATAGTTAACAATTGAGACAAAAATAATTTTCCTTATTTGCCTTTTTTTCCTCTACATTGTAACATCTGTTTTGTCTTTTTTTACGTATCATTTTTTTTCTACGTCTATGGAAAAAATCTGGCACGTGGGTTTTCTGTAGCGTTTTCAATGAAATAACTCATGCAACGCTAATTCTCATTAATGAGCGTGAAATGGAAGAAAAAGAACGAAAAAAAGATGGTTCTCGAAGAACAAGAGACAGAGAGAGATGTGTATGTAGAGTAAGAGGGAGGGAGAATTTCCGTCGTTCGTTTCGTTCGACGTGTAGGTCGGAATGGTGGAATTGAGTTTTCCTCGAGTGGATTGGAAGTGAGCGAAAACCCACGATTTAAGTCACGGAGTCTAGAACCGTTGTCTAGTCTTCGTCCCGATGTTTTGTCTCCGTCTCTCTCGCTTTCGCAGTCAGATTGTGCCTTTTTCTCTCCGATACGCAGATGACGCGCTGTGGGCTTTTCGGCCCACGTGCACATCCAACGATCTTCACCGTACACCAACTTTGCCCACGAAACGATACACGCCACACCACTCCCGCAATTATTGAATAATATTCTATTCGCACCGCTTACTTCTGCTCATTGAAAATACAAGGGGAAAAGTGAAAAATGGAATGAACGATTAAAACCATTTTTTAACTATTTTTAAAACGATTTTTGCACTACTTCTAAAACGATACATTTTTCTTTTTAATTTTATTAACAAGATTTATTGGAAGTCTCCTCGAATTTCATTCTGATTCGATGGTTGGAGTACAAATTTCAATAATTTCAGTATAGAAAATATCTTCAGTAAAAAAAACACCAATTTTTTTAATGCAAAAGGATCAAATAGTATTTACTTCGAGTTTATAGTGCAAGAAAAAAAAATAGAAAAAGTTGAAGGATAGTGATGAACGTTTCGCCTCGTGTACAGCAGGGATAAAAAATATAGTTATTCCATTCTGACAATATGTGTCAGGTGCGTGACGTCCTTCGTTTATTTTATCCGACTGCCCCACTGAGAACTCGTCAGACGATTAAAAATAAAAAACAAATAAGAGTAAATAAGGAGAAAATAAGAATAAGAAGAGAAAACAATGGTAAACCTTGACACGACCTATCAGCATCGTTAACCCTTGAGCTGCGCGAGTGCCTTAGAGCTTTTGGTATGCAGAACGGGTATGGAGCTTGCCAAAATTGACGCTCTGATTAAAGCATACGAGCCACGGGACACATCGTCTAGCGCTACGTTCTATACCTCATCGCGCTCAGCTGCGCAGTTATCAAATAAAAATAAAACCTTCAAAATCGACAGATCGTAAACTCTCGCAACGAAACCTCCCCGTTTTCAGAAAAATCTTCCTCATATTACAAAAATTTGATTCAATGATTTTATTTTCAGTGTAAAGTGGTAAGTAAAACCATAATGATATGATAATCTCGCCAGAATCTTCTTCAGCATTCATTTTCGATTACTTTTTGTTTTTTTTTAGACATAATTTCGTGAGATATCTTTCGAACTTAGTTTGAAATTTAAATAGCTTTCTTTATTCTACTGTACTTTTCTTCATATCACTTGTCAACGAATTAAGAACGAAATGTTCAAATTTTGTACGTCAGCCACTGTGTTTACCTTTCGTTTTCCTGTAACGTCAATCATGCGAAACCTTGATCCACAGGCAATAATATACTCCGTGCGACAATTCGTGGAAGATGCTCCGCCCGAAGTCAATAACCGCTGACACATTCAAGAACGATATCAGTCTGTGAGACGCGCTAATCGATCACTGATAAGTTCAGCCTCACCGTTTTTACATTTTAAGGAACGTTAGAAAGGCAACTGTAAATTATAATGAAAAAAAGAAAGAAAATTTAACATAAAAAACGAACCATATTCATTTTCTAAACAGAATTAGCTCTCGTTCAAGAATTTGTTTATCTAGATGGTGTATCCTATACAGCTGACGTTACTCGTTTGTCTACATGGCAATTTTTATTATAAAAATATTTATTTGATAATTGCCTAATGTGTGTTTTCTGCTAAATACACATTTGATACTGCTGTGTCCTCTTAAGATATAGTGGTCGCGTCAAGTCGCGTTTCTCGTGTAGAAGTTGCGTAAAGTTGCTTGTAGATATTCGTTAATATTAAAAGCCTGGTTAATCTAAAAAAATTCACCATTTTCAATTTTGAAAACTTTGAGAGGAAATATTTTTTTCGGAATTCGTAAGTGTATTGGTTATTTTTCGTATTTTTCGTGCGATTAGGAATAAATATTGTTTAAATATTTTCTTGACAAGCATTTCAAAACCAATGAGGAACACATGGTAAATAATTTTGGGATTTTCGTGATAAATTAATCCGTGCAATTTTTTATACACTTTGAGATGAATTAACAAGTCTTGTGTTTAAAAATTAGTACGATTATAATGTACGAGTAAGAATACATTTTCAATAATAGAAAAATACATTGTAAAAAAAGAGAATTATATTTTTTTGAGTTTTGCTTTTTTACGAATATTGTTGTCATAGTAATCATAGAAAATATAAATGCAAATAAGGAGTTTGCACGTTCCATTAGAACTTGAAGAATAAGGCTCGAAGTTGTGCGAAGATGTAAAACCGATAATGCAAGTTCGATGGCCGAAGTGGCATCGCTCAGCGAAATACGTGGAAAGGAGAAACGTCATTACTTTTTCCACGAGACGTGAGAACAATGTATGTCAGATATGAGACGTTGGAAAAAAATGAATACCGCTGAATTAATTTTTTTGTTAAATTTTTTATTATAATAAAAAAAAGAAAATTTTTGTTAAATTAAAAAGTAAAAGTACTAAAATAAATAAATAAATACAAATAGTGTATGCATTTTTTTATAAGATAATTCAAATATTCGATACGAGTAAATTTATTTGTGATTTGATATTTTTTTAAAAAATATACATTTTTGTGTTTATTTTATTATGAATTTTTTTAAAGGATATTACGTTGGAAAATGTATGGTAATGGTCTAATGGGAAAGTGAATAAATGAAAGACGGAACGCCCGTGTAAATATTCATTTATGCACTTGTTTGCCACGCGTCCGAGTGCATACGCGAGTTGACACTTTATCTACAAAGAATTCATGAATGAAAGCACGAGCGGCGAGGACGAGGCGAGGCAACAACCCCGGCAGGTTTCAATATTTTTCAAGCTGATCGCGAGACCGCGCGCGGATCCGATTTCAATCAGGGCTATTTTTAAGTCGAAAAAAAAACTCGCTTTCTTATCAAAACGGGAGAAAAAATTCCGATCGATCACCTCGCAAACAACAATAAATAAAACAAGTTACAATTTAAGGCTCGTTCATTTTTTTGTGTAATTATTTGAAAATGTAAAAAAAATACGAATTTGATTCTGGTAGCACTTTCCTCTTGATAATTTTTTTTCCTCTCGAATTTTTTTTATTGGTTTTGCGTATAAGTCACGCTCTTAGAAATTGATCTGCGAAACCTGCGAGACATTTGTGCATACTATCATGATTAAATATTATTGAACACGAAAAAAATTGCGTCGTTGCGTAAGGCAATTGAGTCGATTAACGTCACATTATTTAATGGGCTTTAAGTCTATATCAATTCATCGAGAAAGTTTATTTTGCCGAAGGAAAAATAAACGCAATAGCTTATTTTTGAACCTCATCTATTATTTTGAGTTTCTTCACCTCCGAATGAAGAAAATTTAATGATTATTTTATGCTCAACGTATACGAAGCAAAGCACATATCGTAAAGAGAAGAAAAGGTCTACAAAGAAATATGTAAACTTCAAGAAAAATTAGTACACCTGTATTCATCTCTTTCTCAAACGACGGACAGATATTTTTTCGCAAGCTGCGTGACGGTTTTGACAGACTGGCCTGTTTTCAAATTCGGCATACATTTTCTATTTACATAGAAAGAAAAAAATCTCATCGCCATCAGGGCCAGCTGAATTAAAATTTCGCGCTAAACGTCTTGAAAGATAATCGGAACAAGGAAAAAAAAACTAATTATTCAGACAGTTTGTACATTTTTCAATATTGAAATTCAGCGTCATCAACGATATTTCCAATTGGTTCAGAAAAATTATTTATGTGTTTGAAACTCGACGCGTCAAGAATGAAAAGTTATTTGCATGCAGAAAGCTTGTTTGTCTCCGAAGACAAACTATTTGTTCACCGTCATCGATACCTTTTCTTTGCCGAACAAACAATAAATTCGCACATGGAGAGATTAATGTGGATACGAGTGGATGCATCGAAGCCAAAAGTAAATTATTGAAAATGGAATTTTTTCGGTAAGAATGAAAAAAAAATGAGTTTGAGTATCTGAAAAAATTTTTTTCGAATTTTTATCGATTATTTCTTTGACGCAAATATTAGTGAGTCGAGAAATTGACGTTTGACGTTGTTAACGATTATTTATTCTTTTTTTAACCCTCGTTCGATGGACCCATGACGTATTCGTGTATTATCTAACGATTCGATTATTCACCAAATTCTGAGACGCAGAAAGAGCATTTGCGTATACGTCTTTCAATAATTGATTTATCTTTCACCTTTTCATTTACGTTTGTATTTCACATCGAATGCCTCGGAAGTTTTTTTATTCTCGATGTGTCTCGAGAGCACTCTTCATTTTTCCATTTTGGTATTTTTTTTTTCGAAGAAAAATCCGAATCTCTAATTTTTGTTTAAATTCAACAAAATCGAACGGTTAGAAATTAATATCCTTTATTTATTTCTTTTCGGTATTTTTATTGAAGAAAAATTTGAAATCTCCATCATTGAAATTAAAAAAAAAAGTAACACATTGATATTTTTTTGTTATAAAAAAGATTATAAGCGCAAAAACTATTGTACAATGTTGGAACGAAGGGGAAAATTAGTGTAAAAAATAATGGTTGCGCGAAGAAAACGGAGAATTGAAAATTTGATGAATAGGAGAGTACGAATGCGTAATTCTGGAGTTAATTTTTGACATCGAGCACGATAATGGTATAACTTTGCGAAAAGGATAAAATACTAGATATACGTAGTAGTTGTACGTATATATTCGATAATTCTAATCCGGCGAGGCGAGTAGAGCGTGGCTTTCTTACAGCGCGCAGTGACCTGATTTCGTGTAACATGCAAGCGAGAGTAAAAGTGTTTCCCGAGCGAGAGAGCGCGAGGCGCGGCGTGCCGGGGCAGACCGAGAGGAAAATAAATCGGCGACCGGGAGAGGAAGGAGCGAGAAGGGGAAAGCGATCCAGTGGGTTGGAAAGAAAAGGAAAGTCTTTGTCGAAGACGAGAGAAGTCCGCCGCTGGCTTTTACACCGGGAAGGGGAATCGAGCCTCGAGAGACACACACGTAATACTCTCGAGTCTCTGCTATATAATAGTAGTACCTACCTTCACAATATTATACCACCGTTAATGTCATTCATTTATGACCCAATCCTGGAAGACTCTCATTGTTTCGTACCCAAACTTCGGAATCGCGGCAATTACGGTAATCATCGCGCTCTTATACCGTACTCCTTAATCTATTTCATACGAATGTCAATGATTAAGGAAGATCGCCCTGCTACTCAATATTCAATGTATTTTACGACAAATTTCTCATTACTGTTTGCTTAATACTTCAAATCATTGCACTGCGATAAATCATAATGGATTATTCAACCATAAAGTGACATGTACATACTGATTATTTAAGAACTAAATACATTTTTAAATTGCTATTAAATATATTTTAAATGTGGATTAAAAATATATTAAAATCTAATACTATGTATGGAAACCCATTGTAATGGACAAGTCATGGTAATCGGCATAATTGTTACTTTATATTGTTAAATTTTATAATGTTTCAGTGTTATTTTTTAAGTATTTCTATATTCGTGAAATTTGAAAAAAATTTTATCAATGAATGGTGAAAAGTGTAAGAATGTGATTACAAAATCGGTTTTTATAAACACGTTTTTCTTACGCGATGACTTTTAATTCTATCTGCACTCTCCAGGAAATTTTTGATCGTTTAGAGCACTGTCACTTTTATTGCTTCAAACACGCCAGAAATACACACACCGTGACTCTGTAGATTTTTTCCAAAATGTATATAGATATTGAATTCGAGAATTCGGTGTTAACGAAGGCTAAAAAACGATAACTTCCGTCTTCGTGACGCGACGGAAGGGCAGAAGTTATCTGCGTTTATCGTGACGATAAAGAGAGAGAAGCGACGATTTTCATCGAAAAAAAAGCCAAGACCTTAATCGCAGGCGATTAGAAAAATGTGACTCAAGGATTTGAAAGAAATTGCTTTTCTTTTAGCCAGATAAACATTTTTTTATTTACTCATTCGCATAAAGTTGTCGCGAAACGAACAAAAGCCTCGATATTTGAGCAAAAACATCAATGAATGTGGATTTTATGTTATTGCATCATGTGTATTCACGTGATGCAACTTTTATTGCAACGTTGCACTTGAAGCGGCTGATAAAGAAAACATTTAAAAATCGGCGTTCGCGCATGCAGAAAAAATTTGTAAACGGAACGCCGCGATCAATTTTTCAACCGCGCATAATAAAACAACGATATTTTCGTGGTGAATGTTTGTCACTTGCTTTTTTTCGAGGCTCGATGATAGAAATCACGAATTCGATAGATTAACTGAGGAAAAAATTCAATGAAAAACAATGCGATACGATCTTCGTCGGGATATCCGAAAAGCTGATAAAAATGATTTGTTTGCTCATTAAATTGTACGACCTCGAATAACTCGTCGAAGGACTAACGGAAAAACCGAAACATGTAATCAGAAGCGGAAAAAATATTTGGGCATCGGCGCTGGGGTATTTAGTCGTTAATGATGAGACATCTGGAATTTTAGGTATTCTCTTCCTCGGGGAAAGATAAAGCGTCGCTTCATCGTCAACTTCGCATTGATACCAAAGTAAGTCATCGGAAATTATTTACTCATTAAAATGCAATTCGTAAGAAAGCGATTATATTTTCCGGCAGGTTAAAAATTTGGAACGAAAAAAAGAAGTTTTCTTTCTTACGTAAGCCAAACTATAATAAATTAAGAGTACTTTTTTTTACCCGCGATTAATTTTTTTGCAGTTCTTCTAAAGACAAATATATTGTTCATTTTTTTTTTGCGCAAATTATCGAAGCGGATTTTTTCACAGGTCTTTGAAGTATTTGTGAATTTTTCGGTGCAATTTAGTTTGAGTGAATTTTCCCAGGTGGCTTTTCGGGGCCCACGTTGGTCGACATTATGGTCGGAATAACAATGGATGACGTAACAATCGTAAGGGGGCTCGAATCCTCCATAACATCTTCTTGAATGCTCTCGCGAGCACGAAAACTTGCGAGGCGAGCTCGCGTTGCAGGAAAGTGAAACTCTTGTAAACTAGGTCACACCCACATCGACTCAGCTCGAGACTCTGGTCACCGTAACTTAACACAGTCCAACGTACTCTCCGCCGTGCTCAACACATTCACGATAATACTCGGAGGATCCCCACTCGAGGATCCTTCCACTAAAAATCAACATTTTCACCGACAAACCATTTTTTAACAAATTCTCAAACATATTTTCTTCCCCCAAATATTTATTTTAATCGCGTGTCTCGTAAAATATATTTAAAGTAGCGCAAACATAATTTTCGCCAATAATTGTCAAAATAATTATAGATTGTTCATTTTTTTTTTGCAGAACATTTTTTTTCGATGGAGAAGCAAATTATGCAGAAATAAGAAGTTTTTTTTCAAGGTAGAAAAACTGCCGGTTTACACTTTCGAACGTTTATTTTTGCAATTAAAATGCGGGTACGATCCCGGGCATAATTTTTATTTATAACAGTAGCTGAATGTTACAAATTACGCAAATAAAGTCACACGTTCCAGATGCAATTAGTACAATGATTCGATTCCCACACATTGGTAGTCGGTACGTGTGCAACAGCTATTATAACTGCATCTAAATACTGTCCCCGTTGAATTGGGCTCTCGTCTCCTTCCCATTACTGTTCTCTTTTTTTTTCTTCAATAGTCCATTGTCTACGATCGATCTATGCTAAATTTGCCTAAATCAATGAAAACTTCATTTCGCAATTTGAAAAACTTCAAAAAAAGGTTTTTGAGTTCATTAAAAGCCAATTATTTAAACAGTTCTTGAAGACATTCTTTAATTAGTTAATCGTTTAAAAAATAATTATTACAATAAAAAAATAGTGCATGCAAAATTTACAGTTCTCAATGAAATAGTCATAAAATTCTAATAAGAAACGTATGGCATTGAAAAATATTTTTAATTAAATTTTTTATGAGAATATTAGGTAGAAAAATGTTTAATCGTCGAGAAACGCTCTACATGGCGGTCGTTAAATATAAATTCTTCTCGCATAGAATTTAATATATATGACCGCACAAACGTCACGTTACTTGGCATAAAGCACTATTTCTAGATGGAAGAAAAAGTATGATCTATAATAATACGCCTGCGAGGATGCAGCCACGAAGATAGATTCGAAGAAAGGTGGCCGAGGCACAAAGATCACTCTTTTTAATATACGTTTGCGTCTCAAAATGACCGTTCAGAGAAAAAACGTGTCACACAAAATTGTAAACGTGCAAAAATGAAAATACGAATTTATAATTTAATCGCAAAATAATTAATTGTCAATATGAAACGATTAGGAGAAAAAAAATGTAATTTTCTTCTCCCTTAAATACTTTATTATCTGCGAGCATATTTGTTTTTATTAATAACAAAGTGTCATCTTAGTTTTTTTTTTGAGGGAGTGCCAAAAATCGTGAGCTGTGCGCGAAATAATTTGTGCATGCATCGGACGAATCAGCGAGTCGCGTGGACGGATATTCAACCACAACTGGCAACAATTTTCGCATGCTCGACGATAAACATTCAGATGCAAATAAAATTTCATGTGTATCCATTTTTTATTTCCAACTCTTAAAAAATACACGAAAAATTGGTTTTCTCACTATTTTGTAGGTAAACGATATACTAATATGTTTATTTAATTGTGAATGTGAATAATTTTGTTCTTCTTTCTCATTCAGCAGTAAATTTTTTATCCAACGAGTTATGTATACTTCTTAATTCTTTTTTTCGTATTTCCCATTCTCACTCATTAAAAGATCATTTTAAGCAAAAAATAATCGAGCTTAAACATTTACCAAGCTCGAAGTGAAGATACGATTTACCAAAAGTCATCGATGTTCGCGGGGTCAAGATGAGATAAACCCGGACACAACCGAATATAAAGTCCTTGGCAACGGGGAATTTTCCCCTTCGCTTTTTTTTCTTCCTCTTATTCTTCCTCGTGTCACGCCGGAGAAGATATTTTACGAAGAAATATTTCTCGTCGGTCTCGAAAGATGATAAAAATTGATTTATCAATTTTTCAATAATTTTTTTATTTCTGCTGCGTATTTTATCAAATTTTTTTTGACGATTCATTCCTGATGGAGGGGAAAAGATTTTGGGTGGGAGAGACAATAAACTGAGCGAGTTTAATATTTTATATCAAAATATATTTTGTGCATAGACAAGAAGACAACCGTGACAGGTAATCTCAAAAAATTAAAGACACGTCGAAAAGAAATGATGGATGTTCGCACGCACGCCAATAAATCATTCGCACGGTACACGTTAAATCGGAGTGAAGTGTAAGAAAGATGATTTTATTTTTTTTTCGTATTATTGTCCTTTGAGGAAATCATTGTCGCATATATTTCGCGAAAAATTTATATAAAAATGTACGCATTATCTAAAAATATCTTTTAAATATAAATCGAAAGAGCTATTTTATAATATGTAAATTGAAACATTTTCGAAAAATTTTCAAGACTTACGGTGACGAAAAATTGCACTTTGAATTTTATAAATTCTCTTTATTTCTTATACTTATATACGTATATTTCGAACACTCGTTTAACTTTATCCTTTTTTTATTTTTCAAATGTCGAGATACGTGAAAATACGTATTTGATCATTTTTATACGAATAAATTCGCAATCGCTCGCATTCAACAATAAACAATCGAACGAATGAACAATGAAGCCCGCTTCAAACGTTTTTTCTTTCATTTTTCCCCCCATTTTATCTCGTTAACAAAAACTCCCAAATCGTGATGAAATCGCAATTTTTTTCTTTCTCACCTGTTAATGTCATTATAAAAATATTTTATACATTATTCTAAATTACGTTGTTACGAGTCCTCAAGCAAAAACGCGCTCTCGTGAAAAAAAATGTTTTAATGCACAAAAAATCGCATTCACACTCACTCAAACATTTTTCCAAAATTTCCTATGTCACGCTTGCCTCACCCACACTCGAAATATCTAAGCAAAATATATATATTTATACATAATATATATAATATATATATATATTAACTCTTAATTACAGATATTTTTCTTCTTTTATTATTATTCATCTTGCACATTAATATTAAAAATGTATAATCGTGGTTATATAATACAATTTTTGTGAGCACGCCGAGAATATTTAATTTCTTTACTCTATTGTTTGGAGTTTAAAAAAATATTTTTGAAAAAAAGAGTTACAATTTTTTTTTCAATTTTCGAATGAGAAATCGTATTTTATCGTCTTCGAAAAAAAATATTCGGAGGCAGAGGGGAAAATGTAATTACGATAATTCTCGATATGCCATGAGGTACTTAGGTACAACAGCGATACTCTAAACGTTATTTAATTAAATTATGTTAAAATCTAAGAAAAAAAGAATTCGTATCTAATCACAACGCCATTCGAAAAAAAAAGAAAAAGAAATGTACAATCGTCGTCATCGAGTGAATTCTTTCTGGAAGGATTCACTCTTCACAGTTTTCCCATTTTCTCTCGATTTTCGTCCTCTTCATGCCTATGTACAGAATTTTTTTTTTAATCATTTTCTTTTTTCACTAAAAATGTATTTCTAGCTTTTTCGTCGTATATTTTACATCATTTTTCGTCTATTTGCTGCATCAGTGGTGAGAAGCATTTATACATATTTCCAGTCTTCATTCTTGTTTTTATTTATCGTTTTTTTTTCATTTATCTCTTTTATTATTTATATTAGATCGGAATAAAAAAAGAAGAAAAAAATCTAAGGTATCCGCGTCGAGAGAAGAGAGAAAGCGACCGGTCGGGAGCGGAAGAGAGAACGAGTGAGTTCCGCTCGCGAAACTCGCCGGTTTAACCCTCTCGCTTTTCCATTCTTCGTTTCGAGAGGGACTGAGAGAGAGAGAGAGAGAGAGAGAGAGATCAAGAATTGACGAACGAGCATCCGGAAGTTGCTCATTTTTCCTTCATTTTTTTCTCTTCTTCTTCTTCATCTTCGTGTTTTTTTTCTCACAATAAAACAATATCGAATCGTGGATTTTTGAGGCGCAAGGCACTCTTGGCTCCTCTTCCTCTTTATCGCTATATATTTCTCGCGTCACTGTTTCAATATATTAAAAAAATTTGCGCACGACAATCGTCGTTATTCGTACTAAATTATTAGCATAAGTGGCACATCAATTTTTTTTTCGTGATTGTGCTCTCCCCAAAAGTCTCGCGCGGTTCTCGCGTCTTGTTTTATCGTCCAGCACGTGTATCGTCGTATTAACGAGATAACGCGTACATACATATTTACACGCTCGCGTACGTTGAGACACGCTCCGTTATCGTCACAATCGAGACGCTCCATTTTTACGAGATAGTCCAAAAAAAGAGATTCTATTTCGGAACAGCGATTTTTTACAGTCTTTTCTTCTTTTATTTTTATTTTTTCTTTCACCGCATATACGCGCACTCCGTCGTCGGGGAATGACCGAGAGCGGAGACGAGAGGCGAAGATTGGAGATGAACGACGAGTGGAAAAAGAATAAATGTGCTCCCTCTTTGGATTTTAATTTGCGTACGAATTTTTCGTTATCGACTTTACATATTTTTTGTAAATATTGAAAGATGTTTGTTTTGTTTTTCTTTTCGTGGTTTCATAGCGATCGCGAAGAAGGAAAAAAATGAGGATTTCTTCTCACGGCCGGACAACCCGTCGCGTCGTCCCGGGGGTTTGTTACGACGCGATGAGGCCGTTCGTCGAATTCCGGGGAGTCGTTGCCGGAAGCGCAACGACGGGTCTTTCTGGAGATTATTCCAGAAGCGCGTAAAGTCCATTACGGAACAACTTGTGGAACGAGTCCGGGTGACTCGAGCGTTCAGAGTCCACGAGCTACATCCTCGGCAGCCGGCTCGTCGGATGCTACATGGGACCGACCGCGTGTTGCTGGAACTGGTCGAGGTGCCTGGAGATCTCCCTGTGGAGTTGTTCCGGGACGACGCCGACGGAGCTGAAGAGGGACCTGAGGACGCTGAGTTCCTCGGTGAGCAGCTCGATCCGTTTCTTCAAAAGATCGTTATCCTTTACGAGAAGCTTGACCTTTTCCTCGGTCTCCCGTGACCTGACTTTCGCCTTTTCCCTGCTCTTCCTAACCGCGATGTTGTTCCTCTCCCGGCGGCGCCTGTACTCGTCGCTCGCCTTGTCGATCGCCTTGGATTGTTTCCGGGCGACGGCAGCGGCGGCTGCGGCGGCCGCGGCTGCAGCCGCCTGGTGTTGCTGCTGTTGCTGCTGGTGCGCCATAACGGGTTTCATCGGGCCGGCGCGTCCGGGCTGCTGCTGCTGGGGATGTCCCGGTTGCTGGTGTTGTTGCTGATGTTGTTGCTGCTGCTGGTGCTGTTGCTGCTGCTGATGATGAATTACCGGATGTCCGCCGGCGAGGCCCGAAGGCGTCAGAGTCGTGAACGTCGGCCCGCCATTCGCGAACGGCCCGTTCGCCGGGCTGTAATTCCCCGGGTATTGCGGACAGTGGCGCCTGTAGTCCGCCGGGTCGAGCGGCTCCTCCTTGATGCTCGGCGAATCCGAGCTGGAGCTGTTGCTGTCGCTGCAGCTGTTGCTCCCCTGGTGATAACTCGCCCCGCTGTGCACCGGCTGCGGCATGTACGCGAGCGTCGTCCTCGGATATCCGCCGCCCGATCTCTGGTGCTTCATCGAGCCGTTCCCCGCCCCGAGCATGTCCAGCAGGCCATCGTTGAAGTGCGAGTCGTCGATGAGGTGCTGCAGGTCCAGCGATATTTCCGGCGTGTTCAGGTCCGTTAGCTCGCCAGCCGCCGCGCAATGCTCGGCGTACTGCTGGTGAAGGCTCGCCTTGCTCGCCGATACCTTGCTCACGACGTTCCCGCCCGCCTGCTGGTTGTGATTCACCTGCAGAGACGAATTGTTGTTGTTGTTGTTCGTCGTCGTATTGTTGTTGTTGTTGTTGTTATTGTTGTTGTTGTTCGTAAGAACTATCGAGGACTTCTTCAGGTCGGCCGTCACTTGGGCCTGAGCCTGGTGCGCGGCCGACTCGTACATTACCGGGGATTCCATCGCGAGCGCTCACTCGAGCATCACCACTCGGTTTCGAGCTCACAGCGCACTTTTCTCTTCACTATGCTCTTGCTCTCGAGAGTTTCTTGCGCCGATGCTCGGCCAGTCCGCTCGGAAGACTTCCTCGATTCGAATTTCGTACTATTGTTACGAAAATAACGCGATTTTCGAGGTTCAATTAAACCACCGTCACTGTATCTTCTTCATGCGCACAGTTATTTCCACTTCACCTCTGCTTGTTTCACGGGGGATGAAAAAAAAAAGATAAACTGCGCGATTCTTGTCACATCCACTGCGGTTTTCAGAGTAACGCGATAAGATTTCGAACGACGACGGGGATCGTCACATTTTCTTCGAGGCGATTCGTTAATTTATCCTTTGAATTAATTTCTTACGCGTCGAGCCTGTCTCGTGCGACGATAACACGTGGGACGACGTCACTGAGAGAAATCGCGAATGCTCGAAAAGCGCGTGCGCCCGCTGATGTCAAAGGTTTTGTTTTTTTTTTAAATCTCGTCCGCGTGTTCTGGCTGGATCAAAATAAAAACGTCAACCCGCGCGCAAACGAAAGTGCCGGTCGGGACGAAGCGCTCGTCTCTTGATCGAACCAAACGTACCGAGCTGGTGTTGGCGCGCGACTGACTCGCGGTGCGACATGTCGCAAGCCTTTCAATGTTGGACGCGCGCGCCAACTCGCGGACGCAGGCGCCCTCGCGATCGCGCTGCCGAACCGCGCACGCGCGACGCCGATCCGCTCGCTCGTTCAAAAACGACGCGAGGAGACGCGTCGCTATATCCTCTCTCGCCATATTTAAGGATGTATCTCGCATTTATGAGATAGTCAAACTTTTCGTGAATCAAAAATTTATGTTAAATTGAATCACGCTGAATCGATTGGAAAAAGAAAAAAGTATGGTTACCGATCATTTAAAAAAGATATTGAAGAATGAAACTATGCAGGTTTCCCTAACCTCCATTGATGAAACTGTCACTTACGGATGTGTACTCATTATTTTGTTTATCATATTTTTCATTGATATTGAAATCTATAGCTATATAAAGTTATTCCCCATCATTTGAAACAAAAAAATAACCTTTTTGTTCATTTGAAGCAAATAATTAGAATACGAGATTACATCTAACCCTGTGTTACTTTAACCGGAAGTCGATCAAATTGTAAGAAAAAGCGAAAATTCGTGTTTTCTATAGTCAATAAATAAAAAGAAAATGTATTTTCTATAATTAGATATACTATCCTCGATCTTTCTACAAAAAAAAACTATCGTTGCCGATATTTTTATAGAAATATTCTTGATTGAATTTTCTCGTGTTCAGGGCATTTCAAATTGCGTAGTTGTGATTGGCTGGCTGCACAAAATGTCTTTTATCTCTCGTAGTCAAATCAGGTCTTAATTTCATTTCACACTGTAGAAATTTATTAATATCTACACTATTCTTATTCCTTAAATTACTATATGGAAAAAAAAATTGATTGTCATAATTATTTGCGCATAAAAGACTAATTAAAAAACACGAATAAATGTACATACTGCGGATTTGACGCGACATACATCCTTAACCCCCGTTCGCCGTGAACGCTCTTCGACTCCTTTGTGTATTCTCTATTTTCTGACGCCCGCGACTCGCCAATCCGATTTTTGGCCTGCTCATGACAATAATAAAAATCCCGCTGCTGCGACGCTCCTTCATTTTTGCTGACAACTCGCCAAATGTCACTCGCCGCACGCGCGAACCGACTCTTCGGAGTAACGATGGAGAAAAATGGTCTCGTTGGCGGAATGCGAGACAATTCTCCCTCTTTATTCATTTATTTCTCATTTCCCGCGATTTTTTCGTACTCGTTGACACATCGGACGCGACTATGATTTAAAAAACATGATTTAATTACAAAAATTATTTTTAAACTTTTATTAAAATAATTTATAATAAAAATCCTATCGTTTTTTAAATTGTCAATTGAAAAATAAAACAATTGCACTCTCCGGAGTGCAATCAAAGATCGTAAAAAAGGTTTTGAAGTTTTACAGTCCTTATAGCGCCATCTCTGACTTTCTCGTAAAATTACAAGCTACGTCCGTTTTCGTGTTATCTCGTGACGGTAAGGAATTGCGAATATTGTAAAAACTGCCGCGAGATCGCGGAAGTGGCAATTTCGGAAACGAAAAAAATAGCTTACGACGCACAGCGTTTCGGAGTCCGAGCGTAGTCGAAGATAGTCGAGCGTGACCGAGCTGTCTGACCGTGGTAATAGCCACAACAAAAAAATAGGGTACTTCACGGGGAAAAGTTTTTCGTCGGTATATATACAGAGACAATTATTAGCGTACGCGTAGCGCGATTTTAATAACTATTTTCTTCGGAGGATCGATAACGAGGAATCGTGCGAGAGGAGGAAGAGCGTCGGGTGAGTGTTTCCGAATATCTCGCGAATTTAGTGACGCGGCAAACGATTTCGACAGAGTTGGGGTCCGTTTTGTTGGGGTCCCAGTGTCTCTTGCGGGGCCACCGACGAGATTCGACGAACGCACGCGTATTGTTGTCACGAAAAATATCCGAAAACGCGCTGTCCCTCTGCGCTCGGGCCATCAATCGCGTCTCGACGGAAAGAGGATAAAAATTTGCTCTCGTCGCTTGGCGGGAAATGAAGTCACGTGTATTATTAAATAATATTTATCTATGACCGCCCATAAATGGCATCCTGTATTTTCCCCCCGAACGTTTTTCACGCCTCGGAGAAGTATCCCGTACTTAGAGCTAACCTCAAATACCCTCTTGCAACACTTCCAAGCCTCGAACTCCGTTTTTTTTTTTCGTAAACGACGAAAAATATAACTTTCTCTCTCACCATATGTCACTGTTTACGTTTCGATCGAAAATTCGTCGTATTGTCTCGCACCGTGAGATCTGCATTTCCGCGTTCCAGTTTTTAACAATAAAAGACAAACACGATTTTTAACATTATTTACAAACGATTTTATCGAGACGCGAGGTTTATTCGGTCTTGATAATTGTTTTTTTTTTTATTTTCAGCTTCATTCTGAATTCTCTGATCAGGATACGTTAATATATATAAAAACGTGTATTTAACTAAACGAGCAAGAAGATAAATATTGTTCAGAATGGCTGGAGAACAGCAGCAATTTTTTCTCAAATGGAACGACTTCCAATCGAATATGGTTACGTCTTTCAAACATTTGAGGGACGAGAAGAGTTTTACAGACGTTACTCTCGCGTGCGACGGCCAGACGTGCAAAGCCCACAAGATGGTTTTGTCGGCGTGTAGTCCATACTTTAAATCCTTGCTAGAGGTAAATACAAAGGATTTCGTGATAAAATCAGATTTTTTCATAATCGATGCAATTTCCCTCATTTGAGAATGTTTTCGCAGGAAAATCCGTCCAAACATCCAATTATAATTCTTAAGGATGTAGCTTATAGTCACCTCCAAGCGATATTGGAATTTATGTACGCGGGCGAAGTCAACGTCTCTCAAGACCAGCTGCCGGCTTTTTTAAAAACAGCTGACCGGCTAAAGGTGAAAGGGTTGGCAGAGGCGCCCGGTGCCATAAAAAGGGAGGGCTAAGCCCATTGAGCTTTTAGTTATGGTGAGTTGAAGATTTCCATTTTGTCCCGGATCTTGTTCGTCCGGTTACAAAAAGTTTTGGAACCCATATCTTTTTTTCAGGTTTTTTTGGAAGGGTGCAGAATGCGAACTGTGTGATGATTAGAAGATACAGTGACCGAGAAAATGAGTAATAAAAACTTGCTCATCGTGCGCGAACACATACGAGACACAAAAATCACAAAAAAAAAGAGCAAATCTGAGGACACACGCACACAGAACGCGAAAGAAAAATACACGGAAGCGAATCACACGGCGCGTCACCGGTCGGGATGAGGATCAACGGTGGCCGAATAGTAAAATTACATCTGTTTTTTTTTCTTTTTTTTTTTAAACTGCGATCATTGTTGACACAATTGTCGATACAAAATGGAACGAGGCTGGAAACAAAGGAAGACGAAAGCGAGAAAAAGATTTTCGACGGAAGGATTATGAATTCAAATTTAGAGAATTTAAGAGTCTCAGACCAACGGGCACCAGATACACAACGGTAACTTGAAAAAGAAAAAAAAAACAAAATGAATAAGAAATCCCTACGGGCTCGCAAACTGACAAGAAACCCCGATTATATTTTTTGTAAGAGAGTGCCGCAGATTGAACGACAAATAATAAGCAGGTTTACAGAATAGTTTTTATAACCCAGACTGACCGGGGACATTTTTGTAGAACAGTCCGAACTACCGAGATTATTCTAATTTTATTCGGAAAAAAAAAACATATTCGATAAAAGCAAATTTTATTCGAAAAAAGTACAAGAAACATTTGGTGACTAAAAAATAATTGGAACAAACGAAAAAAATAATTGAACATCATGCAATAAAAAGAAAAAAGATTTATTTAAAAAATGAAATGAAAATAAATGATCGAATTCTCACACTCAAATCCAACGAGATTGCACATCCGATTTAAAAAATCGAAATATTCACAGACAACTCAAATTCATCGCAATAGAAAAAATGAACGTATATGCATATGCATTCACTCATACATGTATATAATTTTTCAATGAAATAATCACCCGAAACAAGTGGTCAACGGATTGTCAAAAGCGCCCCCCGGCCATTTTATGCGAGGGTCCTGAGTCAAGTTTGCCGGAAGCAATTGCAAACTTTTTTAAATTTATTTTTCAAATCGAATTTCGTCTTTTCTTCTTTTAAACTCGAATAACCGTGTGCAGAATTTTTTTCTCTTATCCTTCTCATTTGAATATCGAATAATGAAAATAACGAGCAATTGTTATCATTATTTCTGTTATATTTTTCTATTGAAGCATCGAGTCCGAAAAATACTTCCGGTAACCCTGATTCACCTTAACCAAAAATACTGCCAGGATAATTGTGTACCGGCGTATTTACATTATTACCGATAGACCAAATTTATTTATGATAATAATATATTGAAGATTGTTGTCTTAGAAGCTAAAGGGAAATATAAAGTGACGTATCATTAATTGAAAGAGAAAGGACAGAAAAAATGAAAAAAAAGAACAAAGAAATGAAAAATTTTGTAACGCCAGAGCGCACAGTTCCTTCATTTCGCCTCTCTGTTTTTTTTTAATCCTTCGTTTTATTTTTTGTTTTTCGGTCACGTTTCGTGTGCAGTCGTGAAGAAATTTTTGCAATATTTTGGATATAAGAGAGGAACAATCGTCGAAAAATGGAAATGAAATTTACTACTCGCGGTTGGGCAATATCGATTTTTCGTAATTACGACAGGATAATATTAAAGTCTCCAATTATTGATACGCAATCCGGTCGATTTTTCCAATTACTTGCATTATTAATTTTCAAAGGGACACCCGACGCTTTCTCTCCCCCATTCGCATCGTCTGAGCTATTCAAAAAAATTGAAAATAAAAGAAATATTGTCACCGAAAAACAATAGTTTCGTGACTGAATATAATTCCATCTCGCGGTCGGTCGTTCAACCATTTTCTTTTCAAAAAGACCATTTACTTCCGTTTGTCATTAGCTTCTTTCGCCCTCACGACAGTTTCCATGCACTTTTTTCACCCATCGACGAAACTTTATTTATTCGCTGTCATAACTTGGCATTCTATCTATAGAGCATTTTATCTGTATAAAAAGAAGAATGAATACTCCAATTGCGACGCGCCGACGTCCATATTGCACAGAATAGGTTCGAGTTTAATTTAAAATAACTTTAAGGAATTTTTACCTGATGAAAAATATATTTCAGTAACGTATTTCATTCCAACGAGGTTTCGTCCAGTTCCTATTTCATAGAAAACACATTTTTCAATGAGACATTAAAATCTCCATTACGTTTTATGGGAAAATAAATGATCGATGGAATTGATACGTAGCATTTGATTGAACGTGCAATTCTTGATTGATTTTTTTTTAACGTGTATTTCAAAAGCCCGACGGGAAGTGTACAAAAATGATGAAAATGAAAGAGACCGACTGACCGCCATCGATGGGAAAAAACGTCGCACCTGATCGTCGATCTTCCTTCGGATCTAAGATTCATTTTTTGTCTCACGCGTCCTTGTTACTTTTTCGCGAAACGCCGTCTACGAACAAATTTTTTTTCATCGAAATGGATTAAAATAGAAAAAAGAAAAAAACATCAATCTCAAGAAAAAAAAATCTCAGACTCCTCTCCAATTCGTTTTTAGCGATACTTTCGATATTGACATAACTCGATTATAATAGCAATTATAATATGACTATGTTGAAATATAAAATAAATTGTGTAAATATACGAGAGATTTTTATCGCCACCTGAATTTTAATTATTCGATCAGTCTGATCCTCCAAACACTTATTTTTTTATTTCCTCCGTGTTCTTTGAGCATTTTTCCATCAGTTTCGAAACATTGAAGAACAATACGTGATATTTTAAAAAATATTCTTTATTTAATCTCAATTAAAAATGTAGCACCTCTGTTAATAAATGAATAATATGTTTATTACATTTGACGAACAGAAATACCTAATCACGTTCTTTCATTCTTTACGCACTCCTCGTACGACGGTGGATCTGGAAAAAATAATTTCTAATTCAAATTTTAGAGAATCAATATATAAAATTATATTAATTTGCTTTATATTATTCGAAAAATTGAGAAGTCTGAAAAATAGATTTAAAATGAAGAAAACTCACGTTGTTCTATCACATTGTTCGTATTTGGATAAACAAATCCAATTGGAAGGCCCGTCGGCGCGAAATTCGTTTCAATTGGCAATCCAGAAAAGACGGGTGTCACTTCTGGTCCAGTCCCGATGAAAATTAGATAAGAATTCGTCGTCGAGCAATGACTGTTACCGAAAATAATTATTTTTTGATATATTAAAGGTATATATTTAAAAAAAATTGATGAATAAATGAAATAATTAGCGTTTCAAGACTGATAAGTTGAATCACGGTTCGTCTTACCAGCCAGAAACTGATATATTGACGTTAAGGATGTAGCTCAGCTCGATTATGTTGCAATGTAGTAAATTCGACGCGGGCACATCCGGAACTCGGAGGCTCAGCTCTATTTCGCTGTCGCCACCAAAAGGACCGTCTTTCGAGGTGCTCACAAGCCTCACCGAATGCTTCTTCCACTTTGATCTCGGCCTCGATGCAAAGAGCTTTGTTTTCTACAACACGAATTCTAAAATCATTTTTTCATGCTCTCAAAAGTTCATCTTATTTCACAACGTCATTATTGCAATTTTATTTGTAATTTAGCATTTTTTGCACACTAGAATTTTTCTCGAATTTTATAATTCGAAGATTTTTAGTTGTATTTTCAAATGAAATTAGATTTTGAAAATCATTTTTTTTAAATGAGAGATCGAAGTTATTTATTTTGACATCCTACTTATTATTTTTTCGTGCCCTCAAAAGTTCATCTCATTTCACAATGACATTATTGCAATTTTATTTGTAGTTTAGCATTTTTTGTACTCTAGAATTTTTCTCGAATTTTATAATTGGAAAATTTTTAGTATCTCCAAATTAAATTGTACTTTGAAAATCATTTTTTAAAATGAGAGATCGAAGTTATTTATTTTTACACTTTACTTAAAAATTTTCTTCTTGAAAAAATTCAATAAGTATCATATAGTATTTTCCAAACCTGTTCCAACTCAAGTTCGACGTTTGTAATCCGCACTCGGGACCTATTTTTAATATGAATTTTCGCGAGGATCGTTTCGCCGACATTGTAACCATTTTTCGGTACGTGAGTGTGTATGTCCATCGCGCCCATGCTGATGCACGGGAAACAGCAAAATTTCGACGTGTGCTCTCCATCGATTACGTCCTGAAAGCGAATGAATAAAATGCAAAAATTAACGAATAATTAAAACGCAGAGTATTTCGAGCGACACTTTTAAAAATTTGACAATTTTTTGGAATGTTGTTTCTAAATGTATTAAAAAGTTGCATGCCAAATTTAAAAATTATTAAAATCAATTGTTAGGAGTTCTCTGATATTATTTGTAAAATAATGCAATTTTTAACGGACCATGCTGGACAACCACTGCGTGACATCATTTTGAGTGACGACCCTGAACGTCGACGATGTTTCGTGATCGAATTTCCATGGCCTGTCTATGACAGCTTTTACCGTGTACCTAACGTGAGCCTCGCGGCCCTCAAAACTACTCGGGATATTCGGTGGCAAGCGATACTCGAAGGGATACTCGTGGTGGCCGGGTCCAAGCTCGACATGATTGCTTGCTAAAAAAACCATGCAAATCTTTGAAAAAAAAGAATCTAGAAAAAAAATCAACAGGAAAAGAAACGCAAGAGCCTACAGAAACATGCTTATTTTAATAAAAAATCTATTTAAAACGGTCTAAAAAATATTTTAAACTGGAAGATTGAAGCAAAATTTGAGAGAATGCAAAAAATGGTCTCGTGATAAAAATTCTCGTGCTTATTGACGAAAATCAATTGAAACATCGCAACTAGAGTTTTTTATTTGGGATTTTTTTTGGTTAATATTCTGACCTGATCCTATGAGTATCTGATTTTCCATACGAAAATATTCTTCGTATCCTTTGTACCATACTGTGTCAGAATCCTTCCCAGACCCCTCGGACTCGCTCCAGCGGACTTCAGCTGACCCTTTTATTTTTAATTTAAGACCTGAAGGAAAGAGTCACTTGGATTCATGTTAAAAATATCTTGAAAATAAACATTCCTTGTATTTTTCATTTATTTTTATAAATATTTTTAATTTACGTGTCATTTTTTTAAGGAGATCGTAAAATAATTTATTACATAACAATGTTATTCATTTAATTTTTTTCCGGCTAAAATTGCGCACGTGAATACCTGCAAGTTCTTCAAATGTCATTTTAACACCCTCCGAGAGCATATACAGATTATTTCACTTATTATGTTTCGAAAATATAATAAAAATATTTTGCATCTTAAAATATAGGAGAGGACTATATTGCAATTTTTTAAAAAGAAAATTGAAGACAAATTTCTGTAATACACACGATTAGAGAAATTTCAATAACTTTCTTCCATAAAAATGAAATTGAGAAATAAAGGGAAAAAAAAATTGAAACAAAGGAAAAAATACATATCCGAACCAACGATAAGGTTTTATTACATTTCAGCTTAGTGTGGAATATTACCACGGAAAAATACAGATCGATTTTTTGTCACGCTCTTTGAAAAATTCAGTTGTTCACCGAACGATATTTTCGCGCATTTTTTCGTATAATTAATTTTTCACACACATTTTTATTGCATATTTTTTCCAATTTTATTTTATTGAAATAACTGAATACATTTTTTATACTTGTTGTTTTTTTTGCACAGTTTACGAATTGCTTTTTCATCATTTTTTTGAAATTTAATATTGAATTTATGTGTATATTTTATTAGTTATCAAATACCTCTAAAATGTTTAGGCCGACCAAGCTCAAGGACGAGTTTCCCTTTTATCAATTCTCCAGGGCAATACGTGATGTCTGGTCTGTCAAGCTGGATTTCAAATTTCTGCAATCCTTGCGCCATTTTGTGGAATAATTTTACCAGGCAAACGCAAATATTTTTCAAATAAGAAATTTTGAAAAGCTGCAACAGCTATACGATCATAAACTTTTTTAGTTTGGTGAAAGTTTCCGCGAGAGAACACGCCCGACTGACGAGATTTCGAGAATCTCAAAAACTTGGACAGAGATAAGCAATCGATTGATAGCGAACGCGACTTCGTACGGTGAAGTTGAAACAATACTTCCGTTTTTTTTACCGAATAGATGGCGTGGTGGAAGTCACGGAATTGTATTTGTGATAGATCAAGGACGAGGAAGAGTTGTTCTAAATTAAGATTCGTTGAAGCTCAATTATTGCCGAGTTCGAAAAAAAGAAGAAAAAAAACGCGCAAATGAAAAATCATTTTGGAGCGCGTCGCTTTTTAGTTCGTCTCACCCGCGATACTCGGCGTGCCTTATTTTTCGGGAAGAATTTCACGGAACGAAGAATTGCGTAGCACTAAAAGAATTTATAGAATAGAATTTTTCATTTATGGGTGTGAAAAATCAATTGTTGACAATGAAGAGTTTTTCATCATTAAACGCGGGTAAGAAGAATTTCTTTCTTTACTTCTTCATCGATTAGTTACTCACAGTTGGTTAAAACTTTTTTTTAACTCGGTATGCATATTAATTGTTAATTTATTGAAAATTTACATTTTTTAGCATTTGGGGGATCTATTTTAGATAGATAAAAAATTTTTGAATGTAGATATATAATTACTTTTAAATTATTTGGAGTGCGTAGTTCTGGCAAATCCCGAAAGAGGTGCTCGTATAGTCAGTGCGCACGTTGACCGTGATCATCACGAGTTCGTAGTTCGTTTATCTGTCAAAACAAATGTGATCGTAGTAAAGTTCATTGTTCATATTTATTGGTGAAAAACCTGTAAAATAATATTTATCCCATCATTTATCGTGATCAATGTATGATTTTTTAGTTACTTAATTGATAGTGGTCATTGCCAGAACAGCGGTTCGAAGATTTAACAAAAAAAATGTAAATATTCTTCAAGCAGTTTCTTTCTTTATTTTAGAAAATTGAATTGTCTTTACTCAATTTTATTAACTTGTATTTTATTTTATTCAATGTAATTCAATGTAATTAAATTTAAATTTAATTAAATTATATTACTAATTAAATTTTAATTTAATTTAATTTAATTATTTTGGTATTTATTACAAATATAAATCATACACTGTTAGCCCATTGTTTTTCCTCCAATTTAATTTTCCATGCGCACTCTGTGGTGTTTGAAAAAAAGAAACTTTTGGCTATCAATGTACAATAATTCTGAGTATAAAGTTATAGAATATAAAGTTAAAGAATATAAAGAGCTTATAAATAAATGTAATGACAGATTGATGCAATGTCCCAAAGAGTAGAATAGATTCAGCAAAGGCATGTCCATAGGTAGAATGATGACAAGCTTGAATATCTTTATGAATCTGTCATGTGCATTTTAATGAATTTGCAAAATTTTTGTCTGAGAAATATTAGAAATAGTATGCAAAATTTTTCATTGTCTCAGCCTCTTTAACATCTAGAATATTGGAAAACAGTATCCATAGGAGCTGCAAAGCTTTGTCATTAACATTTTATCCATTTGTAAAATAATAGATAATAATAGATACACTACAGTTGATAATTAAATTTTTTTGAGATTTGAAGTTTCATTTTATAAAATAGCATTTTTTTCTCTTATACACAAGAACTAATTGAAATAAAAATTCAAGATTTAAATGTAGCAGCATTCATTGATTTACTTTTCTCAATATTTAATTTCCCAAGAATTTAATATATTATAACTTATCATTAAATCAATGGTATAACAAAAGTTGTTTTATCATCTTTTTTAAGTGTGAAATTTCAAAAAGTTAAATAATTCCTGTTTATTGTATTTTAAAAATCTTTTTATTTCTATTGGAGTTTATCATAAACTGGATTTTAGGAAGTGATATCGAGGCTTCACATTCTTGAATCTTTTTTTTCTCTTTGTGTATTTTTTTGGACTGATTTTTCTTATTTTTTAAACTCATAAATGGCGTCCTCGACTTCGAGCAATAACAGATAGAGAACGAATTAAAGAATCTAATTTATGATCCGCGAAAAATGTAGTGTCGACGGCGCGGAGTTCGTTAAAATCGGAAAGCCGAGCGGCATCCGAAGCGTTTCGAATGTTAAGTGGTCGGGACTATAATACACATTGGAAATAAATAAAGCGAGAACGCTCTCACGGCGTTCCTCGTCGTCTCTGTGCTCGATTCCTCGTCTCGCCCCTCGCTGGGCCCCTTCTCCCTTCTCTCCCACCACCATCGCCAATTACTCAGATAAAAGAAGCCTGAAAACCGGATTGGACATATTTTACAACATTCACGTGTCGTTTTCGCTCTCCCGTGAATTCTTTAAAATTAAGATTTTTTTCAAATATTTTTCATTTTTACATTCGCTCATTCGATTCGTTTTCTTTTCTTTTTATTTTTTTGCTTATTTTTTATCGCGATTTACACCGGGTAATGTAAGACTCCATCAACGCCCAATCCGACCGTTTTGCCACGCTCAAAGTCGAGGGAATAACGTTATGTGATAGAAGCGAGCGATTACGCGCGTGAGAGACAGCGAGCGCGCGGAAGTCGTTCCAGAATTCAAACTTCTCGACGGAGGACTCGTCAGGCTCATTAATTAGCGAGATACTTGGCCAATTTATCGTCAACAGTTATTTCACCAGATAACACTTTCGTACCGCGGGATGAAAGAAAACGTTTTCTCGTTTCAGGATTTTCCTCGGGACACTCGTAAATCGAGAAAAATTTCTAATTACGCGCGCAACGTGAATTTCTCGACAGGAAATTTGCTACTTTTTCGTAATGCTCGAACCATTCTGCCCATTTAACCGGATAAGTTATCAATGAAAAAAGAAACGGATTTCGAAACGTAAAAACTGACATTCGGGATCAGGACAATCGTTTTGAAAAACGACAGGAAATTTGCTACTTTTTCTTAATGTTCGAACCATTCTGCCCGTTTAACCGGATAAGTTATCAATGAAAAAAGAAACAGATTTCGAAACGTAAAAACTAACATTCGGGGTCAGAACAATCGTTTTGAAAAGTGTATTTATTTGAATTTCATTCCATTAAGGTTGTTTTTTAAACAACATTTTTTATGCAATGGATAGAAAATAGTTGAAAAAATTTCTTTACAAAATAATCTCATTAAAAAAGCTAAAAAATCAATTTTTTATAATGAATTTTTTGATTACGACGAAAATAATTAGAATTTTCGTTACGAAGGTCTCTGCATTTTTTCAAACATATTCAAACTGCTGTCACTTTTCTAATAATGGAGATATCGATTTGATTCTTTCGCCATTTGCTCTATTTTGCAAAAATCTTTAAGAATCACTTTTAACAAAGTCGATTTGACTGAAATAAAGGAAATATATCGTAATTTGAAACTTTTTCATGGGTTCACGAGACTTCATAGTAAAAAAATTCCATTTTTAACTTCATTTATTAGCTAATGAAAAAAATACTCATCATGATTTACAAAAATGTATGAAGGATGCATGTGACAGACAGTCCCAGCAAAAAGTAAATTCTTGATGTTAAATTCGTAAAATCCAGATTCTGGCTGTTGCTAAAAAGTTGCCAATATTTTGAGTCTTAATTTGACTATCAATCGGCAACTTGAGTATATTTTAAAAATAATATAAACATTTTTTATTGCTTAAATAATTAAATTACTGTCTACACAAGATGAACACAACTGCAAATATATAAAAAAGATTCACAAGAATCTCATATTTAAAAATTTGTATTCAGTGCGAATTTATAAATTCTCCATAAGAAGCAAATGTTAAATCTCAGTAACTTTGGAGTTTGATAAACTCTCAAATCGCATTCAGTGAAACAACTTCAAATTCGACACGAAACTTAATCATATCCCGAAAGAAAAAAATATGAAAAGTTCACGAAATTGTCATATTTTAAAAAATAACGCTGACACACTCTTAATTTCCTCATTGGAATAAAAGTGCAGTAAAAAAGTTGAGATGGAAGATGGGAAACGAGGCTGATGGTTGTTAGGCAGATAACGGCATCGATAAGAGAATAAAAATGTTGATGGCGAAATGGGGGATGGATGGATGGATGGAGAAAAGGGGGGAGGTCGATGAATGGTCGAGAGGTGGCAGTTGCGGAGAAGCGTGGAAGAACAACGAAATGGGGAAAAAGGCGGAGGCGGAGGGGGATGAGAAGAACGCATGCAGACAAAGAAGCTCCCGTCACTCGGGAATGATGGACGCCTTCATGAACGACCCTACGGAGCCCCGTACATCACTTTTATTACTACCGTCCTCATTTTCATATTTCATATTTACATTTCTAGACCGATCGTAAATCAGTGAATTTATGGGTAATTAGGCCTTTGTGCGTACCCTCGCGGGAGAAATGAGACGGGCATGCATACTATCTTTCGCTTCACATGCCCGCTCGCGTACCCTCCGCATAGCGCGCGAGAAACCGAGGCCCGTGCTGCTGCTGCTGAGCGCTCCGAGGCTTATCGAACGTCAGAGAACGTCCCCGGCAAGACCGTTACGCCGTCCTCAACACTTATATTCTCCCGCACCCTGCTTCTCCCTCCCGCGTTACCGTTTCGCCCGCCACGTGAAGGGAAAACCGGGACGACCAACCTCTCGCGAAGCGCCCGGGCTCATCTCCAGACCTCTCGCTGAAATATAATTCGCCCCCGATTATATTTTCTTTCGTCAAACCCTTTGCCTCGCCGCATTACGAGATATAGTGATTCTTATGCGAAGATGTATGGACGCGAATAGTGCGTGGAAAAAGTTTTTATAGATTTTTTATCGCTGAAAAACAAATTTGTTTTGTTTCCATACGTTCGACGATATTTTTTTTTTGGAAATTAAATTAAATTTTTTGTTGATTTAACCGAAGTTTAAGTATTTCGAACAAGTAAGGGTTGTATGAATCAAATTTGTTTGATCTAACAATATTTTTGTTCCCATACGTTCGACGATATTTTTTTTTTTTTGGAAATTGAACTAAATTCTTTGTTGGTTTAACTTTAATTAGTTTAGTTTAATTATTTCGAACAAGTAATGGTTGTATAAACCAAATGTATTTGATTTAAGAACATTTTTGTTTCCATACGTTTGACGATATTTTTTGGAAATTGAACTAAATTCTTTGCTTATTTATCTGAAGCTTAATTATTTTGAATAAATAAGTGTTGCATAAAACTCAATATTTTTCAACTAAATTTTTATTTTAAATAGCTATTTCTTTCATTCGATACTACGTTTGCATTGAGAGAAAAGTATGACAATTTTCACAATACAAAAATGACAACTCCATACATTGATTTTATTCTTGAATTCTAATTATATATTATTTAAATCTTATTCCAAATTTATTTCATTCAATTACAAAAATATTCAGTTTTATACAAAATAATGGTAAAATTTACTATTATTGTGATTTCTCTCAGATTGTGTAAATTTTAGATTTTTGTCTGATATAATGGCAACGTTCCTTCAAGAAATGATATGCAGCGTAGCCGTTTTAAAGTATTTTTTCGAATATTCTTCGACATGTTTTTCGTAAAATCAATATGGCGGCGTCCTTGAGACTGACCTTGAGGGGTCGAGGAGAGCCGGAGCCGGAAATGCGCGGGCGAAGAATAAATTTAAAAAGCATCCCTCGGGGAAGCGGGGACAGGCGGGGAGAGCACATTACGACCTCGTAAAAAGATACGGCGTTACAATATTGAACGGTGCGTGCTTTAATGACGCACGCATCAGGTGCGAGAGCAGACTCGCAACACCGCCATTTGGAGGATCTTACGACTCTTGAGCACCTGTTAATGACTCTTCGACAACAAAGTGTCCTTGTACCGGGAAATAGACACATCAGATAACATTGTAACATCAAATATTAAGGATTTCGCCCGTGCTCGACGAGCCAAGTTACATTCCTATTTATTACTTTTGCTTATCCGTGCGTCCTTCCGCCGCCATCTTCCATCTTCTTGCACCCGCGCGTATCTCGAACTACTTACCGGCGTGCCGAAACTGCGCTCTTACGCGCCGCGTCGCCATAATTGTCACGAAATAATGGTCCTACCGCGTATTTCGCGCGAACTTCGCCCGGTCGTCATTAATGCGCGATCGTCGTCAATAAAACAGGGGAACGAGAAGAAGCGCAAGAAAATAACATTTATACGCGTAAAGAGTGGATTTTTAGGTTAAAAATATATAAATTTGAGTATATATACTCGAAAAAATACGACGTCGGGAGATATCTTGGAGCTGCATTGGAGATTTCGTTAAGGAGGCTGCAGAAGATATTCTCGGAGTCGTCGTAGCCGAGGGATGGAAATGAATCTCGAAAGGGGGGTCGTTTCGGGGAGCGAACGATACGAAAAGTTGGCTCAGCGGCGGTAGAAGGGCACGGGCGCTGCTGCCAGGGTTTAGGAACGATGCCGTGAGAACAACGATGCCGTTAGCTCGCTTCATATCTTAATGAGCCCTTGTCGTTTAAACTTTGCTCACTCCGGGCAAAGTGAAGATTCTTACCGGTGGCGAGGGGCCTCCGGGACGGGCGGCCCGACTCGGATATGGTCGAGCCAAGGAGAACGCGAAAATCAGCCCCGAAGACTCGACTCCTTAATCCCTTTAATTAGGATCCATAAATTACGACTTATACAGGTTGATAATACCTCCCCCCGTGGTTTATTTATGTATCCACAGATGTTTGCTTCGTACTTACTCCACTGTGCATCGAATCGCTTATTCCTTCGGACTCTCATTATTCCCCTTATCAATTCAGAGAGAGCAACGATCAAACAACATCTCTAACTTGATGCATTCCCTGAATTTCCCTAGAAAAATGCACCTGGAATATAGGAAAAAAAAATTGGAAAAATGACGACACGGTGCATGGAATGAAAATCCGCGACGGAGCTTTTGTTTTCATTTCACTCAGGAAACTTGACTCTCGCAATGAGTCAAGTTTCTCCGGGTGTTCCTGGCCGAGAGAGTCCTAAGAGTGACCGCGCGTAATGTGCGTATATTTACTTTAGTGCCCACCTGTTGCAGTAACCTAGTTTCTTAAGCGTACCCTCCGCACACCGTAAACTTTCAAACTCTTTCAGGGTCTCGCGCGCAGCTTCGAAAGCTTATTATTCTCTTAAAGCATACACTCTGATTTCGGCGAGACCGACCTTACACACTGTGTCTTTCTCATCCAGAGGAACATCGGTCTCTCGAAAAATTATTTATATTATTAAAACAACTGGGTATAGAAATGATTTTTAAAGTTGTTTTAGATTTTAAGGCATTTAGATGTTTTTTTCTACATAAATTAAAGTGAAATCGGTAGATAATGTTTTTTTAAAGACATTTTAATGATATTTTTTTGAAAAATTGAGTAAATATTTTTAATGATTGTGTAAAAATTTGAGTTTTTACATTTTCTAGTAATCATTTTAATTTTAATAATAAATGTATCTTCGTTTCTGGACGTCAAAACCTCTTCAGATTTCACACCACCACTTTAATATCATTTTGAAGAAAGTTAAATTATTCTTCATAATAATAATTTTCAAAACAATATTTGAATCTCTTCAAATATTATTAGGAAACGTCAAAAAATGAAGAATACATAACATTTAAATGATTCGATATCAATATCCAATAATATTCTTTCGTGAAAAAAAAACAATGTTTGATGAAAATATAACGAATTGAAAGGACAGCAGATTCAACGAGAAAAAGCTCCCATCGATGAAAGAAATAATACGCGAAAGAGCAAATGAAAAGGGCAGGAGGGAAAGAGTTTGAAAAAAGGTTGATGGCGGTGGAGGGGGACGAAGGGGGGGGATGAAACGTCATTGCGTGTACATGCATTGATACCGATATTTATGTTCGCCAGTTAATCATGTCAAAGTCGTTTGATTTGTCGTTGGCTTTTATGGAGGGGAATTAAAACGTTCATTTCGCCACAGACACGGGCGAGCGGTGAGTGTCCGCGCCGGGCTCGCACGTACGCGCGAGTTATCCGGGTGGTTGCGTGCACCGGACGCGACCCGGACCCCGTTCCCTCCCCTCCGGGCGAATCCCGAGCTTTTTGCAAAATTAGCGGACGTTCTGCGTTTCCGATGAACGGATAAAAAACACCGGAGAGCGGCAAGCTCACCTTTTTTTTTTTGCATTCCCATGCATGCGCGAAAATGTAATGCGACCAGAATAAATATTTGTCCTTCCGGGAGTCCGTTGAATACTTTCGACATTTCTCCTTTTTTCAATTCTAATGGATATTGAGTTAAAAATGAGCGTTTATCATTAGAAGTGAGAAACGACCGGCGGGTTTTCCGCAGTCAAAGCGAAACGAAAACAAAACCATTTTTTAACGTTTATCCATTTTCATCTGTCAAAGTCATTTGTTGTCGAGTTATTGCAAATTTCAAGCGAAAAGTGTAACTTACGTGGAACTGTGTTGGAACGAGTGTGATTGTTTTTTAGATATAATTTCGTGGAGAATTGAAAATGCGAGGGAGAAGAAATTCGGGTATTTTGAGTGAAATCCTGGGCGCTGAAGGGCCTACCTTGAGGATTGTGCGGAGGTTAATTAATTGACGAGCTCTATAACCTTTGCCGACGAGACGTCAGGCACGAGCACCGCTTGGAGCCGGAGGGCTTGCATTTGTGGTTGGCTTCTTAGCGAACAAGTCTCTTTGTCTTTCCGGCCCAAGGGTGGAGGGTAGATTGGCTCTATCGTCTGTTGTTCTCTCTCCTTTTTGAGCTCGTTAACAAGGAAAATCATCCGCGGGCGAGCAATGTCGTTCTCTCTCTCTCTCTCTTTTCGCAATACGCGAGTCCTTTGCTCCGCACACGTCTCAGTCCCAGACCGAGTTTATCATATATCTCGACGGGCCAAACAAGTTTAATCGAATCGAAATTGAATCCTGCGTATACGATATACCGAGCCAGGAAAATATACGTTCGGCTACTGTGCGCCTTTGTAGCTTATAATCATTTATTTTTGTATCGGGAAAGACCACCCGACGAGGCGCCCTCGATTAATGTATCCCATACTCTCGCAAATATACCACGCTGAGTTCCAAGGCAAAAATACATACAGAACTCTGTCGAACAATTATAAAAAGAATTTAAATGGCTTCGCATCAAACATTTATTCAAATATAATATAATTGTTAGTCCACGCTGACAATTCATTCATTGTTTGCACTCTGATAGAATCATGAGGAAATATTTCGCTAAATTTTTATATTATTATTATTATAACACGTCTTCGGATGAATATTCTTTGTATTCGATAAGAAGCAATTTCATAGCAACCAGATGAAAAAGTGAATAACTATATTTCCATTGACAATGTCGTCTTCGTTCATAAAAATAAATCGACATATTTTCAACACAAACTCTTAATCATCAAAAAATGTTTAAAAAATGCAGAAAATACCGTTCGACCGTCAGCAATGTGTTTTTCTGGCGAGAAATTCATCTCGGAGCGTGAGAGATTCGAAGGAAAGAATGAGAAAATACTCGAGGACGATATCGCACGAATTTAGACCGCGATGACGATTCAAGGTGCGGAGAAAAAGAGCTGAAAGGCAGAGAGGAAGTCTGACGAGTCCTCTCTCCCTTGGGAGAGACCTCCGACGAGGAAGCTGGAGAGAATAAGGAGCGAAAGAAAAAGAGTATAGTGGAGGAAGGAAGGAAGGGAGGGAGGGAGGGGGTGAGGTGGAGAAGGGGAGGAAGAGAGGGAGGAAAAGTAAAGCGAAGGACTAGAAATGCGCGCGCGAGATCGCTTCACCTCGCTCGGGTTCGTACTTCTATCACGTCGGGCAAACGGGCGGACAGCTCCGAGGCGATTTGTCTTTCATTTCGGGCTAATTTATTGCGCCCGGGCAACTCTCTAGTAACGGCAGAAGCAGCCCCGCGCTCCTATTCTCGAGTCCGCGCGCCATTCAACCACGCCCCACCCAACTAATGTCCCACATAAAACTTGGTATCAGCGATCCTCAAACGGGGATTTACAATCCCTTCAAGCGCTCCGCGCTGTCACTATAAATTCTCGAGGGCGACGTCGATATATCTCGAGCGCGAATACTTCTGTCCCTAATGGATACCCGGCACAAGTAGCGGAAACAGGACCACGGCTATCCGGGATACACCATCAACGATCGACGAGACCCAGTCGATTCTTTCCAACTATCTTACTCCATCTTGACGCCATGCACTCCCGGCCATGTCTCTCCGCCAACTCCGCCACGCTCCTGAATAACAAACAAACGACCAATAACGTTAAGTAAACCTAACGAGATTGTTGTAACAGGTCCAAGTACCAGAAGAGACTGTCCGAAGAACAAAAAGCTCTCCATCAGGGTGCGAGCTCTGACTGCCAACGAGCGAATCGAAAAGAACGTTCACGCGTTTACCACGTAAACATTATTTTTGAACTTTCTTCGCTAAAATTTGGCGTACACTGTGTTAAATATGATACCCAAGTAGTGGTAGAATCTCATAATAACATTAATCGTCTGGAAATCAATATATTCATATTTCAACATCTGCATGATAAAGCTTCCTTAAGGATGTCTTGCAAGTTGAATACTTTTTACAACTTTATTTTTAACATGCTTTTTACTGTAATTAAATTAAGAGTTATCGTGGTGATGAAAAAAGTATATTTAGTTACGTTAAAATTTTTATTAGAGTTATTGTTTTGATTAAGATTAGGATTATGCTTGGGGTATTACTATATAGAGCTCTGGGTAACACGGTTTATCGTCATTTATCGTTAATAATTAATAAATAAGACCGGTGACCTCAAGTTTTTCTTTGTCCTACAGGTTAAAAAATGTTTAATTAATATAACAAATAGTTTTTATAAAGAGTCACTCACGTGAAAAACAATTGCTTTTTGAAAATAAAGGTACGGAATTGCGTTCTCTAATCTACTCAATGTTAAAAATCGAATTTTCAATCTCAAATATCTTCGTTAAAAAGTCGGGAAGGGCATATTTTTTGTGCGCATTTTGTAGCTTGGAACTTTTCCTATCGTTTGATCGTAAAGACATGCATTTTTATCATGATTGACTTTTTTGATAGACATCCTTAAATTTTCAAAGTATTGGGATATGAATGAACGGATTGATAAATAATTACACAAGTGTTCTTTTTAACTTTACTTAAAATTATATTCTTAATTCTAATTCAAATCAATCCTTTCTTAGCGCCGAAATCATACTCCGATAAAATTGAAACCAAAACAGTTTATCTTAAACTCTTATAAATAACTGAGAATAAACATTCGAATAAAACTCAATACTTGAATAAAGATTGATTTTTGAACTTATTATTCAAATACAAAGTATTTCAATATGCCATCGAGGAACGTTAATATTAATTTTCGTCAGATTATCTTCGAAATAATTTCACTCTTGATGATATTTGCCCTTACCCTATATACACGCAAGACGAATGCGCGCGGGTGAACAAACGCGCGAACCTCCTTAAGGTCGATATCTCGAAGAGCGCAGCCACGAATTTCCGGTACATTCGTCACGATGTAGCATCGTCGCTCGCATTCATGGAGAAGTCGAAGTGCATCGCGTACTTCGGGGGGGGGGGGATACCCACAACAAGTATGCATCATAAAGATTTATGTCTGTTTACGAGGCAGTTGTTCTACCGGTTATTCTCGTCGGACGGAGATCGTGGGTGTCACGGGGAGACGAGCAAGAGGAATGGCTAAACGCGCCGCGCAGTTTAGGTTCTTCGGGATCTCTTCTCCGGGCGAGTCGGTATACGCTCGTCGAGTTTCCGCTTTTGAAATAACAGCGGGAGGATGCACTGCCAGGACTGGCGCGAGGAATTAGCAAGTGGGACGATGCGAGCCCGCCGCGCACCGAGCTTAAAGCGTTGAATCATAACGAGGAGGACTTATGCTAAAAGCCTCGACAAGAATCCTCGGTGACTCCTCGGTACAAAAGACGACGGGGAAACACGAAGGCATTACACCGTTCCGTACACAATTCCATTCCATATTCATGCCCGTAGCTTTTCCGATTGGAAAGTAAAGTTAAAGGTGTGATGGAAAGGTACGACTATTGCCGGCACCCGACGAGACCAATAGTCATTGAGAATCTCGATAGCAAAATTATCCTGGAGCCTATTACTATACCTTACGTCGGGCGTTATTAAAAAAGAGTCTAGGCTCCATGGTAAGTAGTCATAAGTTTCGTTAAGGCCGGAAGGAGCTCTCAGGGGATGAAGGGAGAATACGCATTTTAATACGTTCGCTATATCAGCACCAACAAGATAATTGTTCCAATGTCGTTAACGTAGCATTAGTAAACATCTTATTAGCCTTAAGGCGTTATTACGTTTCTAATTGGAAACTCGCCCTTATTAAAGCCTCGGCTTCTCATCCTCGGTAAATGCCGTCTGGAACGACAATGAGGACTGGCTGCTTCTTCTAATGGGGTGTGCCTCGTTATCACCCTTGGACCTCGGGAGATAATGCACCTCGTTGTTTCGCGCTTTTTTTGTCGTCCTACCCGAATGTCTTTGATGTCTTTACGACCAAACTCGTAATGAAAAGAATTCGAAGCGGAGCCGAAGAATCGGAAATCAACTCTTTATCCAGGCTGATATCGATTGGATTAGAATGGGTATCACGATGAGGCAGTGCCCAACGAAGCGTGCAAGTTCAAAACTGCATTGACGCAGTTAGCATCGGTAGAGCTTCCCAAGCCTTTGACCATACCGTGTAGGCCGTAACAATAATTGACCTTATTGTAATTGTAGCTGATCGTATGCGCGGAATAACCCGGGAAAATAGGTCGGGGTACGGGAGGGAGGGTTGAGAATTAGAAATGGAATGGAGGAAACGAGAAACACACATGGCTCGAAGCATCGCTGCGACCGGAACGATCGCGACCAAGAGACGAGGGTGGCATCTGCGAATCGTTCCGGCGCTATCGTTCGTCCACGTTTAATTCTGCCTGTGCGTCGATTCTGGGTATTGCGGGATTTGGAAACGAAAGTAGCCTCTGCTGTTTGGAAATACGTGGCCGATTCACGATTGGCCAGGGACCATTTATCCTCTGATACGCTCAAATCTGAAGAAAGAAAAACGAGAGTGTGGGATTCGATGGATTTGTCCAATGAGGCTCATTTTTATGAAAATTCAATTCTGGCTGCGTACACACTTTATGGACATTGACACAATGCAGTTTCAAAGTTCTGCGATACTCGCCCATGAGGTACGTTTTCGTCCAATATTCAGTTAATATTCATCACGCGTCATCGACAAGGTCCACCATTTGGCAAATCCAGGAATACCTTCTGGATATGACAACTACAACGAAACTCGACAAATCAATCGCTACCCCTACCACCTAATTATTTCGTACCGTGTGTCCATTTTCATCATTAACGTTCCTTTACCGGCGCAGTTACCAGATACTTTGGCCCAGAGGCAGCTCGGAAACGCTCCTCGGTCTCTCCCTACTTCCCCGTTTGCCACGATCGTATCAACAAATACACGCGTGGGAACACCGACGGGAAATGATCGTCGCTCCGACGAAAACTTGAGCCGGTCGAAGTCGGGATAAACCGTGGAAGTGAGTACACGGGATTCATAGCGATGCATTTCGAAACTATATAGAGAGTCGCGAATTAGGTTTTGGCCAGGGGGACGAGAGGCCAAACAGAGATTCGGGCCTCGCTGTTTTACCGTAAACGGTTAATTGCATAGCCAATAACAGATAATGCAACAATCAATGATTTAGAAGGGGAACTTTCGGAGATGGGGTGCGGATGAGTCGAAGGTGTGTATAACCTCTGTCTATAATGTATATACCACCGCGCGTATAGCTAATCGTGTACTCTCGTTGCGGATACTTGCGCGCCTGGACGAGTCCGCACAACGAAACGATCTCTCTCTCTCTCTCTCTCTCTCTCTCTCTCTCTCTCTCTCTCTCTCTCTCTCTCTCTCTCTCTCTCTCTCTCTCTCTCTCTCTCTCTCTCTCTTTCACCCCTGCCTCGAATCTCACCGCGCTTGCTCCTCTAATTTAAACAGTCCCAGCAGGCTCGCCGGCAGATTATCCTAACAATAATTGGCGGACGGTGGCGCGCGAACGCCTAAACTGCTCGAGTGCGATACGCGTGTGTTATTTGCTAATACACGTTATATCTATAATAAAGTATGGCAGATGGGCTCGGCCGGGTCTACCGGCGTACGCTCATTGTTGAATCTGTACGGAATATGCGGTCGCGCTAATATTTCCGAAACGCGGAATATACCCGCGTGAAGAATTATGTGACAATAATCGAATTGGTATCTCCGGTTTTCTGCTAATAATCGCGTGACGATTATATCGATTCGTAAAAATGGCTGATTCGCTATCGCATGACCTTCCCTAAATGCGATATAAAATCATGCCGTTTTTACTCGCGTTGATATAATTCGCGGTGTGCCGTTTACCATGTCGAATTTTTGCATTTTTGGTTCTCTGGAAAGTCGTCTGAAAGGCTTTTTGGAAAAGTACACTCGGAGAAAAAGATTTTATTACGCATAAAAGTGACAACTGTACAATATTTTACTGTAAAAATCATAAGTTGTCGCTCATTCGTGGTGAAATTATTTATTATTTATTTCGAGTCAATTTAGAAAATTCAGGATTTTTAGATTTTGGGAAAAATAGTCGTACGCCCGATTGGAATGAATTTTCCAAGAAATTGCAAAATACAGAAAAGTTAAAAAATATTTGATAGAATATGGTAAATGCGGGTTGAAAAGCTCGGTGACGTCTTTCGAGTATTTTCGTCGGTTGCTTCGGTTAACGTGACCTCTCACCGTTCTAAAGTGCATGGTGTAACAGGAGAGTCCCGTATTTCGCCGTCGCGACGTTTTCATCGAGCAATTTTTCCTCATGCCGGGCGCGTCGCGCTCGACTCCACAGCCGAGAGTTATGTCCGTCAGAGAATTAATATAGGCAAGATTTGTTGTTATTACGAGAAAGATGGAAGGAGAAGGCTGCAGGGAGGTGGCGGAGACAGAAGAAGGAAAGGGATAGGTGGGCGAAACGGGGTAACGGCGGCGGCGGAGGGGTTGGGGAGTGTGGAGGAGAGAGTCCGGAGGATTTCTCAGGGGCACACACAGCAGCAGAGTGAAGCCATTACTTATTATAACTGCCCGGAGCCTGGCTCACGGGACTCGGCTGGAGCGTTCCTCTGTCAGGCATCCATCATCGCGACTAATGGCTCCACTCTCCTGCCAATAACATCCGGCCTCGCGCGTCCTGCCCAGCGTCTCGATGGAAACCTCCGAGTCGAGCCTTCTCCTCTGGAATTTCGCTCGTCGCCTCTCTCTCTCTCTCTCTTTCTCTTCCTCTCTCATCCCTCCCAGCCGGCTCGCTCTCTTGTTCCCTTTTTAGCCACTCCGCCCGCGCGTAACCGCGCGCGTTCTTGTTACGAAGATTCGGCACCATTTTGTTTTACTGACCCGGAGGATGCCACTGCCAGAGACTTTCCTCGCTAAATCTTCGCTCTCGAACGTCCCCGAAGACGATTGGTTCGAGCTCGCGCCCCCGGCCAATCAACATTCTTGGCATCCGTTCGCCAACTCCGAAAACGATGATTTCGTACTTTTTAGGTCACCCCGGGATGTGTGCTCGTCCTGGTTGTTTTTCCATCCGGATCGCATTATTCATGGATGAAAATTTTGATTGGCCGGATCGCCGTTATGCCCTTTTTGCTCGAAACAAATCTATTGATAAATGAGTCGACGCGTTGCCGGAGTTCTCTATAGCGTTATTAGAGTGTATGCGTATTATAGTGGCGATGATTATGGCTAAGCCCGATTCTGATGGTGTAACCGTGACCATAGACCAAGCTGGCCGACCAGCGGACCCGAATATACCGGGATTCGCGCACGGTCAGATAGTTATTGCTGAGCGATTTGATCGGTGGATAATGACGAGTAATGACACACACTGTGGTGAATATCGTCCACGCTCGACAACGGGGGGATACCTATATGTATTCGCGCGAGGACGCTGCAACGACAGTATACAACAGAGATGCCGACTCGATCCTTTCTATCTTCTGCATACTCAGTGTCCTCAAATTAATTCTTTAAAAATCCTAATTTCAATTAGGAACTGAATTTTCAACAGAACAAACCATTTTCGACATATTTTCTTCCATTTGACGAATCCCTAAAAAGTTTCAAGATCTTAAAAATTGACGTTTAACACACGAATGGATCGTCTTTACCTAAATGCCACTAATTATTTCTAATTGGATTAATTTTGTTGAAAATTGTCTTGGGTCGCTTTTTAGAACTTTTGAGGTTTTTTTTAATAAAAATCTTATCAAACCTTCTGAGTTTAGGAGTTTCATTCGGTGCCACCCGATAGACGACCGGCGCGAGTTTCACGGTGTGGATATGAGATTCCGTCATGCATATGCAGGTGCATTTGGCATCGTACTCCCGACCAATCACTGCGCGTGAAACTTGATTGTCGACGATTATCCTCTCGGCTATTCCGCCACGCGATCCAGCTAATAAAATAAGAATATTTCGGAGCACTCCAGTTTCCGTATACAAATTAAAATTCAGATCGTCAAGAATTTTTAATTTATTAATCTATTCACGCGTTAACGCGAAAAATGGCGGCGAAAAGAGCTCCGAGGATGATCCGAGGTTAGCAAGAAAGCCCTCTCGTGTTGACTCAAGATTACAGATCGGTGAGCGCAAGTTTCAACCGTTCTCGCCTCGTTTTTGGCAAAAAGTCGGTCAGCTTATTTTATATACGCTGAGTCGCTACATGGACGGGCACGTAGACTCATTTACATGTACCACATCCTCCCGGCTCAAGTTTCAAATAAAATCATCTTTCGTAGTCCTGGAAAAAAATTTAGTTCTCAAAAAAAAAAAATCAAGGCGAAAATAAATATGAGGCCTTACTAAAATTTTAGTCGACGCTATACGTTCGCAGGATTTGCAAAATGATGGCAATCGCTTCGACTTCGCGTGCGCTGCAGCATCAGCGAAATTCGCTCTGAAGGAAACTGTACGATAAGGAAAAAATATAGATTCGATGCAGAAACGAGGAAAATGTTTTTGCAATAACGACGGATTCGAAAAATGATTCAAAAAATATTGCACTACCTCTACGATCCGTGTACATTTTCCATTTTTTATTAATATAATAATGAGGGAAAATAATTAAAAGCGAAAATCGAAGAAAATTAATAATCCAAAGAAATGTGCGTTATTTAAAAAAAATGTTTTTCATTGTCACGAGTGGTTGAAAATTGTTGAAATTTGTTGATGTTTGGGAGAAAATAAGAGGATGAGAGAGGGGAATTGCGATTCCGTGTGATTTGTTGCGAGCGCGTTAAGGCGGCGGAGATATTTTCGAGAGAGACGGAGAATGTTTTGGTGACGTAGGTAAAGGGTTGGTAGGAGCGTCGAAGCAACGGTTATCTCGGTAATTAATATGATTGAGGAGACATCTCTCACGTCTCTGTAATATCCAGGAATGGCCCAAGTTCTGATTGCTTTCCTCCGAGCCTCACGTCTCTCCGCCAACCCTCTCGTGCCCACTTTGACTTTCCTATCTCGGCAGTTTCCCCATAACCCTTTGCAAAGGACCGGGGACACCATTATCGCTTGTTCTTTACATTTTTACTCTTTATATTTCCCAAGAAAAAAAAAGCATGAGAAATATCGATATTTTTATTGAAAGAATCGATCAAATTATTCTCATTGTCGTTTCTAAAAATGATTAAGATCGTTGTCGATAAAGTTGACAAATAATCGAAGGTCTGTTCTTTTTTGTTATACATGGATATGGAAAAAAAACTTTGTGTACTTTTGAAACTAGAAAAATGATGAGCCGAGGGCCCGGAGCTGTATTTTCAATTAGGAAAAAGCTTAGAGGAAGAATGAGGCTACGTAAGAATACATTCCTTGGCTCTAAAGTCTTGAGTAGCCTAAGAGAGTCTCATTTTTCCTTCGGTTGCTGCAAATGAGAATCTCGGGTGAGAAAAGCAAGTATTTTCTTCTCTTTGACGCCAAAAGAAACACCTACAATGAAACGTCTTACGTTCCGGTGTAAAGAGATGCTCCGGTCTTGATGATGAGCCGACCTATGTTTTTTTTCCTCGTTAAAAAGATCTGGTCAAGGATCTCCGATAGGTGCACAAACCTAAAAAAAAATGTTGCCTCTAACTTTTCAGTAATATTCTTTCGATGCAATTTCGTCATTACAAAAAGCAGTCGAGTGATATTTAAAAAATAAATATAATGTTAATGAAAATAGTAAAAATAACAATAATGACGAGTTCGATATATAAAATGCTTGAAAATGTATTCTTGAAATTGCAGAAAGAGTTTTAGCACGAGGGCGAAGTATATCGAAGCTTTTCAGGTTTGTGACTTGTTTCCGAGGCGGTTCGGGTTTTCGGGAGGTTGCACACAATCGTGATTACAACGTCACATACCAGTCATAAGGTACGAGAGGAAAGGCAGGGATGAGGGGAGCGAGGAAGAACGGAGGGAAGAGAAGAGTCGCCGTAAAGGCGGCGAGACGACGACGACGTCGCCGACGATGGTTTACAAACGTGGTGGGAGAACCGAATGTTCGGATTATCAGGAGAAGCCTCGGAATCCGTTGGTGCGAGGACGAGGTGGGGAGCGCGGGGAAGGCCCGAGAGAAATGTTTCCAAAACCCATGGAAAATTCGTACCGAGAGATAAGAGAACCGTTGCTGATGTCACGTCCTGTATTGAGGGTGATGGTTCTCCTGCTCCCTTCCTAACACGCAATATACAACCTGCTTCTCCGGAATCCTTCCTCTCGCTTCCCTCTTCATTTTTTTCTCTTTTGCATCGCAAACTTTTTTCCTTTTTTCTATTCTTCTATTTCTCGTTTTTTTTTCTCCATATCTCCACGATTTTCCTTTCACGTACAAAAAATCATTATCGATTATAAATGCTCCAATTTTTAACGTATAAAGATTTTTTGTCGTTGTTTCTTAAGGCCAGCAATCCCTTTAGAATTTTCAAAAAATCGATTTCTTTTTACACATTTCGAAAGTATAATACCCAAAGAATATACTGACCAAAGGAAAACTCGAAATAGTGAATATTTGCGGGGAATCGCTGATTAATCGGTAAGTCACTAGAATTAATAGTCTTCACATGTTGAAATTTTAAACGCGATTATCTCGAAACTACATTTTCGAAAATTGCTCGTGTTGTAGCTCAAAAAGTTATCGACCGATTTCGATGAAATTTTGGGAGATTACTCTCAGTAATATTATCGGAAGAATATACCTAAAGTTTGGAAGGTAGCGTGTAAATAAATAATTTTTTTGGGGTCAAATATGTCGACAAAACGGTCGAAAATTCGAACTTTAGAGTAAAAAGGTTCCCAAATTGTTAATTTTGCACTTTGTCATCATTTCCATTTTTTTTAATTGCATATTTTTTAATGACGAACAAAATAAGAAGTTTTTTTATTTAGATCTGCAATCTTTAACAATACAAAAACCTAAATAATTGTACATAATTACTATCTTGGGCCATGTTTGCGTGTTAAAAAGCACATAATCAATTCAATTTTTCTTGAAAATGACATCGGCGACCCCCTCGATTTTTTTTCTAATAAATTAGGAACTACTCAATTTACTTATATACTCAATATAAAAATTTGCTGCAGACTTTCGTTTGGCTGGAGAACTACCTTAATATCTTTTTTTCCAGTAAAATTTCCAGTAAAACACTGCTCATAAATATCACATTTTTCGAATCAGAATGAAGGGGAAGACCTTGTTTTTCGTTCGTGCGAATAAATGTCGTGATTTTTTTTTTGTAAACCAGGAAAAAGGGAGATTTTTTAAAAAAAGTGAGATTTATAAATCTTGGAATTTAGTATCGGAACAATCGATGTTTGACTTCGATGAGTGGAACCGAGACTGATGGACGGAACGGACGGGCAGACGGCAAAAACCGCGAGAGGACGCTGGAGGCGGGGGGGTGGTTGGGGAGGGAAAAATTCGCGGCAAACTATGGCGAGGATAAAATAGAAAGAGCGGAGGGAAGCGTCCGGGGTACGAACACATGTTCACGTCACCGCGCCGTCTCCCAAAGTTGTCCGTATCCGGAGACAATTTATTCTCGCCAGTGAATCACGTCAAAATTTGATTTGTCGATGGCTTTTATAGCGGCAAGTTATTGCCGGATATATATGCTGTCCTATATGGACGAACGAAATTCGAGAGTCAAGGGGATGACGTTCCTGATAGCCTCCGAAAGGGTTTACAACCTTTTTACGCGATATCGATTCGACGAAATGAGCATCGCTACGTACTTTTTTTTCCAATTACCTTTTTAATCTCAATCACTCGTTGACAAATTTTATTCTTTCCTTCAATTAAAATCTTGTTTTTCAAATATCAATCTTTTCAGTTGAAAATCTGCACGAACCATTTCCAAAATTATATCCGCAGAGAATTATTTTAACCCGAGATAAAAATTCGGAAGATTCGTCAATTTTCGAACCTAATAGCGTTTTTTTTTGGAAGCATATCGATTGGAACATTGTCACATCGCTGTCGGAGAAAGGATGTGTCGTCGTCTGCTATTTTTTCCTCCCTCTCGTCCCTTTTTAATGTTTTTATTCGTCGCGTTTCCTCATCGAGCGTTCATTCGTCATGCGAGCAGTGATAAAGTATTTTCGAATAAAAATCGAGCGAGAGAGAAAGACGTGTGTGGAGACAGGGCGAAAAAGAGTGAGAGAGGGCTCAACCCCTTTCTCCTCAACGTGTATATATGTATGTACCAGGCCTGCATTTTCCAAATTTGCAACTGCAGTTAGGGGCACGGGATGAGCGTCATTTTATATCTGTACGGACCTCACGCTCGGATATACGTATATCATCCCATGGAACGAATATATCATTCATAATTTGTTCGGAAGAGTTGATTTGTAGCCTGCGACGTGCGGCGTCGAGCTGTCCCTCGGAGTTTCTCCCCCGCTCGTCGCATCGCGTCTGCGAGCTTGCCAAATGCGAGCTTGCGAGTTTTCCATCCCTCTCCAACCCCCCCTCTCTCTCTCCCTCTCACTTTTCCTCCCGCTGCGGAAATAAAGGAAAAAACAGAGATAGCTCGGAGCATCCGCCACTTTATCTCTCTCGCGAAAACGTAGATTGAAATTAATACCCAATAATGCTTGTAAATCATATTAGAGAAATGCGCACGCGAGCCGCGTTCAAATCGATCGCGTCCATCGAGCCGATAACGCCGCGCCATCAGTGACGTCCGACGTCCCTCATCTCGGCGGCGCTGAAAAAAAAAAACAAAACAAAAACAAAACGGAAAGGAAAAAATCGAAAAAAAAGATGAACGGAAAAACAAATCGTCCGCAAAAAATTATGCCGCATATCATCCGCCCATCCTCTTGCGGACTGCTCGGTCGGACAATTGAGTGTTTTATTTTTATCGGTGAAAATCTCGAGCGAAGTAAATCTCCCGACTCTTTCCCTTCCCCAATTGCACACACTCTGCTCCGATACACCGAGACTTTTTTTTCCCCATTCGTGTACATCCCATAAATTTTTCACGCGAAACTTTCTAATGAGTCGATGGACATTGAATTTTTTTATCGAGTTTTATTTACGAGGTGCATTATCGTGAACCTCGATATTATTCCAAATGAACATTGGAATAATTGTTATATTATCATTCAACAGTTTAACACGAGTTTCCCTATTTTTTATTATTTATTTTAATTTTATTTTAATTAATACTCGAATATAAGTTTGTAAGATTTGTAAGATTGTTTGTAAGATTGGACTTTCTGATCTTTGTGAATTTTTTTCAGACTGTTTCTCGATATTTATTTATCAATTTTTTATGAAATTCTCGCTGTCATTTATCGACAATTTGACAAATATTGCTTAAACTACTTTCCAAAACTTTCCCACATATTTTGCAGACTCTTTTCAAGCAAATTTCTACATGTATCACCAAAATTTTATTAAAATCCGACCAGGAGAGTGCAAGGGTAGAACACCCTTGATAAAAAAAATCGCGAAACTGTTATGGCTGGCGAAATATTGGATTCAGCTCGTGTCTAATCCGGAGGATCGTGTGTACCGAGTCTAAACTCTCCGATTTTAGAAGGAAGAAGAGCTAATCTTGGTAGGAGGAAGAAGCAAGCAAGCTGCGCAGGAAAAGGGTAAACCGGCGGGGTCAGCTGAAGGGAGCTAAGGTCGGCGTTCTCCGGAGCAGGCGGTAGGTCTTACTTACACACGAGCCGAGTTCCTCGATCTTGCGGTTCCTACATTACACATTTTCCCAAAAGCGGCGAATGGATACTAAACCAATCAGCAAACAGAAGTAAATCAAGATTGTCTATGATTTGTGGAGGAGGGCCCTTTTACTCGAGTGTGCTCATTATCCGAAGAGCAACTCCGAGTTAAGCTCGATCCTACACGAGGATCCTCGCCTTTCGTGATATACGAGGGCAATCATTGCTCACCGAACCTTATTCCTCGCTTCTCTTATTTTTACAACCCGCCTACCACCATTTTTCACTCTATTTCTTTTTCGTATACCAATCATTTAGCAACCTATTTGTCACTCAAAATATTATTTACTCTTCCACTCATAAAATACATGTTTATTTGCACTCTCCATTCCACCATCATCATTCTTTACTCTTCTCTTTACGATACTGCTTTTTAAACTTTTTTTACTTTGTACAATTTTTTAATAACATCAACATGAAGTTTTTGAACGAAATACTGTATGAATTCTTAGACACTATAAGATATATAATATATTTCTTTTCGTACTAATTATTTAGCAACCTATATGGAGAGAAAAAGTTCGAGAAAAATTACCATGCTGTCTGTATAAAGCGTGTGCAAACGACATGTATAGGAAATTTTCTGAGAAATCTTCGAAAAATTGGCTAAAGCGTTAGAAATTTTAACCAGAGAGCATGGTAGATTTCTTAAAAATTTCCTATACATGTCGTTTGCACACGCTTTACAGAGACAGCATGGTAATTTTTCTTGAACTTATTCTCTGCATGTATTTGTCGCTCAAAAAATTCTTCATCTTTTTCAAAATTCTTCATCTTCATAAAAAATCATCATCTTTTTTTACGTTTCTCTTCATAAAACTGCATTTTAAACTTTTTTTTACTTTGTACAATTTTTTAATGATATCAACATGATGCTGTTGAACTACGTATATGAATACACTATAATATATATTTCTTTTTCGTACTAATTATTTAGCAATCTATTTGTCGCTCAAAAAATTCTTCATCTTCATCAAAAAATCATCATCTTTTTTTACGTTTCTCTTCATAAAACTGCATTTTAAACTATTTTTTTACGTTGTACAATTTTCTAATGATATCAAAATATGATGTTGTTGAGCTACATATATGAATTCTTAGACACTTTTTTAAATAGTATGTCGCAATTTCATCTTTTCTTACTTTTTAATACACATATGTGTGTTTTTTGATATCCAGAATGAATTTTATTTGATATTTTGTCCAAAGCCTGGCTTACTCCGGATCCATTTTCCGCGTGGTTTTATCCACGCGGGCTCTTCCTGAAAACGGATTCTCTGCGGAAGTGCGCAGCGAGGGAAACGCTGCGGAGGCACGAAGCAGCCACAACGGCGGTTCTGCACCGAGAGAGAGAGAGAAAGAGAAAGGGAGAGAGAGAAAGAGAGAGAGAGAGAGAGAGAGAGAGAGAGAGAGAGAGTTGTAGATATCCGCGCGCGTTTCTGTGGCAGCAACAGGTGGCCCATAAAGCGTGCACATCCGTTTATCAAGAACGAACGAGTGCATGCGGATTGACTGATGGCTGGGCGCGCTCGATCGTCGAAGCAGCCAGACGAGATCTACGCTCGAGAAAGGGAGAAACATCGAGCCCCCCACCCGGCCTCTAAGCTTTCCGATTTAACGTATTATCACCGTATTCACTGTTTTTCTCATGCAGATAAGCCAAAGTAAAGAGCTAAAGAAGAATGCTCCACTATTTCACACGGAGAATTCTCTTTTACTCAAAATAAACTCCCCGTCTTAAATTATTAGTCGTTCTATCAAGTGAAAAAAGCCTCAAATGTATTTGCTTGCCGAATCTCAAGCACTGAGAAATGGCAGGGAATTTCGTGTCGATTTTTCATTTTATTCTTTTTTAATTTCAATTAATATTATTAATTTTTAACTGCAATTTAAATATAGTAGTTTGCAAATTTAATGCTCGTTATGGGTATGAGAAATATTGGAAAAATGTTATTTTTCTTACAATGTATAAAGTAGTTGAAGAAAAATCACAAATTTGTATTCAGAGAGAAAAATTTGAAGAGATTTTTTGAATTACTGATTGAAGAAAAAAATTATACGATACTTTTATTATTTGAGAAACTTATAGACTTGATAATGATATCAAACGTGTCAAATTTTGATTTCCAAAATTTGATACGTACATGCATATAATGTCAAAGATTTATGCGAATTTTTTTCAAAATTTTTTGAATAGAGATATGGAACTTAATTTATGGGACAGAAGATCGAAGAAATTTTCTCGGTAGATCTGCGGCCTGGTAAAGTCCGCGAGTTCAAGTATTCCAAGGATGAGTAAATCGGGTTCCCCTCGGCCGCGAGAAGAAAATGTATAAGATAGGAGTTTGAACGGGGCACGCGAGAAATTAGTGAGAGTTTCGGTGAAGCGTCCGGGCCCAGCGAGGCTTTGAATCATGCGGGCGCTCTCCCATAGCGCCGGCTTGTTTGCCCCACGACGATAGTAAAAACTTTTACAGTCCTTATAATTATGGGTAATTTACGGTAATTAACGAGGCTGGACGAAGTCACGCCGGCAATTTTCTGAGTAATATTTTTGCAGCGATAATATCGCACTTTCCTGCGTTTTCCTCTCTCTTTCTCTCTCTCTCTCGCTCTCTCATCTATTTTTCCCTTTATTTCTCTCTCCGCAAGCTCCTTCCGGCTTCTCTTAATCCGTTCCCTCTGTCCGTCTTCCTCCCCTCCCCCTTTCTCTCTCTCTGTTTTCGCTCTTAAACCTGCCACACGCCGCCGGATTTGGGAGCGAGGCGGGTGGAAAGATTCCCCGGTATATCCTGATTAAGAGCGACCGCAGTTTCCATTTTTCCCCTCCGCTCATTGATTTCCCGAGTGTTTTCGACCCCGGATACGTTATCGATCCACACGGATTTTCAACATTATTTTTATCAGGCTCTTTACATTATTCTCATTCAAAATATTTCCGCTATTTACTCATATATATTTTTAGAAAAAACGTCCTTGTTCTCCATCCGTTTTTATTGCAATTCTATATTTATGTTTCTTGTTTTTTTTTTCTGCTCGTCTACGTTTTCGATTCGAATATATTCTCGCTCATTCTTGAATGTGCGAATCTTTGACAGATTTGCGAGCGACTTAATCCGAGTCGGGAAGAGAGAGAGAGTGGAATCGCGGAGGTATTGCAATCTACAAAAATTGGCCGTTCGGGAATTTATTTTTATCGCTCTTTTTTCCTACGGTGCGAGAGAGAATGACGATCTCGTAACGAGATATACCGTCGCCTATCAAATGCATTATCCAGAGTAAACAAAGTCGTATTTAATCGAACGTTTTCTCCCGAATTCGTGGAGATTATTTTCAGCTCTTTCCCTTTCGCGAATAGAATAACTCCGAAAATTTGATAAAATATATTTTCTCTACTGTAAATAAGATAAATCTCTAAACGGAAGAAAAATTAATTCCTCGTTAAAGAAATTAAAATTCGAAATAAATTGTATCAGCCGCAATGACAAAAACTGGCAATTGAACTATCAATTTTTGATATTTAATTTTTCCATCAAAGTGATCCATATAATAATAAATTAAATACTTTTCGTCTGTTATATATTCAATTTCCTTAATTTTACAAAATATATTTTAGTTTAACATCAATTTTTGATAACAGATAATTGCATAGAGAATTTAATTAAAAAAAAAAATTCATTCGACATTAGCAAGGCGAAAAAATCTAATATAGTGAGGAAAAAAAAAGAAAAATTCCGTGAAACTTTTTTCCGCGTCCGTATCCACTCGGCGTTAAGTCTCTGTCGCTTCGGTCCTCGGTGGTTGACGTAGCGCGAGTTTCCTTCCTCCGGCGGTGCATACTTACTGGTTCAGCCGTCGGAGGGCGATCGCGACGGTCGCGCCGCTGTTCCAGTGGGATTGCGAGAGCTTACGGTTTCTCCGAGTATTCGTACGGGCACGGGGACGATTCCCTTGGCCAAGTGGGGATGAGCGGGAGCTAGACAGCGAGAGCGTGGATAAAGAACGAGAGAATAAGAGAAAACGAAGAGCGAGGGAGAAAGAGAGAGAGAGAGAGAGAGAGAGAGAGAGAAACTATAGAAAGAAAACGAGAGAGATAAAAGACTAGAGAAAGAAACTCAGAGAGAAAGAGAGAGAGAGAATGATATACATATATGTAGAGAGAAGAAGAGAGAAAGCGCAAGAGGGCAAAGAGGTTGGGGGAGTAGGGTAAAGGGAGAGTTGCCAACGTTGCTCCGTGTAAGCCAGAGCGCGTCAATAACCGTCCATCAGTTGTAATAGCTCCCCGAGACACATCGGTTGCATTTAAATGGCTGCTTAGCTGACTCTGTCTCGACGCGCCAGCGACGTGGATCTATGGAATTCCATCAAGTTCTTCTCTTCTCCTGCTTCTCCTCCATGCCTTCCCCACTCGCCTCTTTCCTCGTTCCCTTATCGTCCTAAACCCCGAGAGTGGTCTCCAAACATCCCTCCCCCAACACGCTTTTTTTTCTGTCTTTCTTCTATCTCTCTCTCTCTCTCTCTCTCTCTTCACGACTGTCTCACTCGCACAGTCTCATTCTCTTCTCTCTTGTTGTACTCGCGGAAAATTCTTCGTATTGTAGGTCAGAGCACGCCTCTGACCTTTCCGAGGACGTATCCCCTCCATTCCTCAATGACCTTTTGTTCTCTTTGTAGTTGTCACTCCTTTTTCATTTGCTCTCTCTCTCTCTCTTTTCTCATCGGCGAGACTGATTTTTGACGTTGCTCCGATTGACTCGTCCTCGATGCGACCTCCAGACGATACAATCTTGTCACTTATTGGAAGATGAGAAGAGAGAATTCATTTTGTTTCATTTTTTTTTGTTTACAATAGAGATTTAAAAAATGTTTTTGTAGATTTACTTTAAATTTTTGTAGATTTTATCTTTATTTTTGTAGTTTTTAATTGTGGATGCAATTTTTTGTTATTATATAGTTATTTGATCCTTGATTGCAATTTTGATCTGATTGTCCTTTTGGGTAAAAAACGAGTGATCGAATTATTATAATGTTGTCAAATTTTGGAAAAATTATCATTTGTCACTTTTTGGCAAATGCAATAAGTATTACAATTATTACAATGTTATCAAATTTTGGAAAAATTATCATTTGTCACTTTTTGGCAAATGCAATAAGTACAATAAGTATATATCAATGAAGCATCGTGAATGAAATTTTATTAAAAATTTCGTGGACATTTTTCAGAGTACTTTTTTTTGCGAATCCACTCGCTTTTGTAATCTTTTCTTTTCAATTTTTAATTGACAAAAGTTAACACGTTGCGAGCTTCTTGATTCATGGGTACACGGTGAACAATCTCGAGGAGTCAGGGATCCGCGAATCAGCACGCAAGAGACGGAAGAATAAGGTATACGGGAGCGACGGTGAAACGGGAGAGCGGGAAAGAGCGAAGTCGCTGACGCTGTGGTTCCTTGATTGGCTCCATCCGCAGACCTACGTGCTCGTCACAACAGTTTCTCTTCCCCTCCAATATCTTCTACACTGTTTTTCGACTTCTCTCTATCCCCTTATTCCCGAACCATAAGCTACGCTTCGTGATCTTTGCGCGAAATTTTTTCCACTGTCTTCGAATTTTTTTTTATTAAAAAAAAAACAAAAATTACAGAAGAATTTATACATTTCACAGATTTTTAAACGTATTTTAAAAATGTATTTTTTAAATATTAGATGAGGTGATGTTAATAATTATAGAATATGATTTGTGTTTGGGAGAATTGAATTAATTTATGGAAAAGTCGATGAGAACGAAGGTGAAGAATTTCAAAAGCGAATTTCGAGGCGTTTATTTCTTAGGGGAGGATTCTCGAGCGCGTATCCGGTGCCTTCGGTTATCTATGCACTTGGAAGCACACGAGGACACTGAGAAATAAATCGTTTCGCGGCGAGGGTACGCTTGGAACTGGCAAAAAAACGGGGTGAGCGAAAAAAAGGGAGTGACCGAAATGGAGAGACGAGAGAGGACGAGACGGCTTAGACGGTATACGGACTCTAGCGCTATTGCGCAATGCATAATATTTTAAGCTGTAAAAAGAGACACAAACAAGAAGAGAGAAAGAGAAAAGTAAAAAAAGAGTACACTATTCCTTTCAGAATTATTTTTCGATTTCAAGACCTTATTCGATCAGACCTTTTTTGCTCACATTACCCTTCAAAAATTCGCAAAATATTTTTAAATATATTTTTTTTTCAATTTTAAGAACCTATTTGATTAGAAATTTTCCGTAGACAACAAAAATGTTACTCATTCGTGGTGCAATCTAAAAATTCATATTGAAAAATTGAAAAGAAAACTGATTAAAAAATCAATTTTTTGGCTTGTTTAATATGAAATCTTGCATTGCTCCCCGAATAATATTAATTTTAGTTTATAGTTGTCAGCTTACACAGTTGTTAATTACTATTACGATTTTTCTGAGTGAATGAACGAATAAATTTATTATGCCATGGAACAATTATCCTTTGGCAAAATAGCATATAAACACGTTAAATTATAATTTTACAAATAAACTTAAAACTAATAAGCTTAAAGCTAAAATAATTGTAGATACAGAGATGAGTACGCATAGATTAATAATAATAATCGTAATAAAATAGTTATAAATAAAAATGCTTTCTCGATGAGTGAGAGTGAACGAGAGAGAATGTATGAGAATAATGCAGAGGAGAAGATGAGAGAAAGAGGGAAAATTTTTGTAGAACGGTGACTACCGGGCACGTAACTAGTCTCCGCTCTATATATAGGACGATTATTCGAGCTACATCATCTCTTACGGGCTCCGTTAATCCCTCGCGGGCATCGGGACTGCGAGTTAGGCGTACGGCCGTCGGGTGAGTAGCGGGTTGCGGCGAGCACTAACGCGGACAAGAATGGAGCCGAAAGGAGGATGGAGGAGGACAAGCGGCCGAGGATGCAGGGGTTAGTTCTCTGGTGAGACGAAAGATATGAGACCAGAGAGAAAGAGAGAGAGAGAGAGAGAGCACGCAAGAGACATTTCACGTTCGAGCTCGGTAGAGCGACGAGGACACGACGAAAAGTAGAAAAGACCCTTTTTGTACACGCTAAAAGGGAGAAGGAGAGAAAAATATGAAATTCGAGACGGAGCAAGAGTCTTTTACCGTACGAGGAAAAGAGAGAAAAATATAAAATTTGCAACAGAGAAAGAGAGGTTTTCATCGGAGCATGAGAGAGAGAGAGAGAGAGAGAGAGAGAGAGAGAGAGAGAGAGAGAGGGAGGGAGACGAAAATTTTGGCGAGTCGGAGGAAGCTGGAGCGATAGAGAAAGAGAGATAGAGAGACGCGTATATATATGTATATATGTGTATAGAAGGGATGCGAGGCAAAAGGTAGAGGCAAAAGGATCTGCATGGCGGCTCCACCGCGTCGCAAATCACTTAAACTGCAGGCGTGTTGGAGGTAAAGGCCGGGCGGCACGTTGAAGGTAGAGCGCCGCCGTTCGAGAGCGAGGGTTGGGAGATAGTCGCTGGAAGCGTAGGCGGGAGGGTGATTATAAGACCGCTCGGGGTCGCTGGCTAGCGAGCTACTACCATCCGTTATGACTATAAATCTAAGATAACAATAACGCCCCTCTCGACCCTCTTCTCAACCCTTTCCTGTCCTTCTACTCTTCTCTCCCCTCGCCCCCCCGGCTCTTCTCCTTTTTCCACCCTCACGTCCACTCGCGTCCCCCTTCCTCCCCCTCGCACACACACACACACCCTAATACTCCTATTTACATATTTTCCTATATCTACATATTTTTATGTGTTTACATGCATATTTTCGCATACATATGTACAGATCGCCATGCTTGCGCTTATATTTTGTACATCCTTGTTAACCCGTATTCCGATCTCTTCCCTGTCCAGAATTTCTTCTCCTATACCAAACCTTCCTCTCCCCGCAACTCCCCCCCCTTTTTTTTCCACTCTTATGCCTCTTCGTACCATTCGATGCACGTGGCACTGCCACCCGGCATATACCGATAACAATTTTATTTCTATTGTTAATTTCCAGTGTCCGCAAGCTCCGCGACGGGCAACGTGACACCGGGACACGCGGGGGGTTGAAAGTGACGCTTCTGAAAAAATTCGCTTCTAAAAATCACAAATTTCGACGATACGAAAAATATTGTCAAAATATTAAAAATATTGCTTAATCTTTCATTTTTACTTTTCGATGAGTAAGTAAAAATAAAGAGTTACATTTTTTTTAATTTATCGAAAATGTTGATATATATTGAGCAAACGCGCCGTCCAGTTTTGTATTTTTTCGGTAAATTATTCCTAGTTGGAAATAAATAATGCAAATTTGAAGTAAAGATCTCGGAGTCCTCGTCGAGTACACTCCTGAAATTTCGTAGGGAGCGAGACTCGGGCAGGTTCGACATAAATTTCGCGAAAATGACATTTAGTGGAGCGTTATGAAAATACGACGATAGTTTCGCGAGGGTGTATCCGTTGTACAGGGCGAGATATAATTGTGTACGGAGTTGTATAAACTACGTGTGCATAGTTGGTACTTGGGGGAAGGGGAAGTTTAGAGGTTCGCGGAGAAGGAGGAGTAAAGAGGAGAATATAAGGGCGGACGGGGGGGGAGGAGAAAAGAGGCGAGCGAGCAGAGGGTGAGGAGATAAGTCACCGAGGAGAGAGTCTGGGTTACCGCACCGTCGGCGAAAACGGGGGAGAGGGGGGAAAGGCTTACGGGTTTTCCGCCGGGTAAAGCAATGGCGGCAACGTGTCCGTCCGGTAATAAGGGAAATCTAGTAATGAAGAGGCGTTTGGGTACATCTGCCGCTTGGTCGTCCATCACCATGGGAAACGTTACCTTCCTCGCTCTCCCTGCACCCTCTCCACCGGCAACCACCACCCTCTGCCCGCCACGGCCAAGCTAATACACGTATAATTACTCCTTTCTAAGATTTATTTTAATTAGCCTCTACATCTTCCCTCCTAACGACCAAACGCTCTGATTTAACACAAACTGCGTTTCAACCCTTTCACTTTTTCGAGTATTCTCGCGCAATAACGTGTTATATACGGATATGTGTCATTTTTTAATGAACCCTTGTATATTTTTATTATTTAATTTTTTTTTGTGGTTATAGGGTAAGTATACGGTTTGTGGGATACTTTTTGCGGGTCGATGCAAACTTTGCTGCTTTCCGACTTGATGATTTTCGGCTGAATCGCTTTTGCCCGAACGACTTCGCTCTCCCGAATCTTCGGCGCTTTGATTCTCGAGTTTGCCGGCTCGTTCGCTCCATTAAGTCGCTCATAGGCCGGGGATATCTCGCGTACGAAGCTTGTACACTAATCTGCTAGTAAATCACCCCTAAACGCGAGCTCGCTCGTGGATATTCCGCGCCCCCGCGACGGACCCCGCTCCGGGGGCTGAGCGAAACTCGGAACGGTGCCGGGGAACGAGCGGAGACAGCGAGAGAACGGTGGAGGAAGCCGGAAAATCGGGAGACGATTCACGAGCGGAACGGGAGCGCGATACCTCCGAAATCTCCGAAGTGCGTCCTTCTATATATTCCGCGGCTCAAACGTTGCCAGCGGCGTTACGCCGAAATGCCGGCTGAATTCAACGGCGAGCGCGAGACGAGCTGCGTGAACTCCACGGATGAATTCCGCTGCGAGCCGAATCCCGGATCGCGTAATCGCCGTAAACCTGAGACTTAGAGCAAGATCGCTGCCTCTCTGTGATCTCACGTATCCTCGAATACATCCGCGACTTTGACTCGCTCTCCAACTTTCTCCTCCACGTGCTGTATATCTTGCGGCACGAATACTCGTGTTCGTGTGTTTTATACGTGCTTTTATCCTTTTTTTCAATGCACAGGGTGACTCAAAATTTAACGCTGCATTTATTTGGCATAATTAAAATTTGGTTATATCAAAAAGAATTTTTAGTTTAATTTGATTAAGGTTATTGATCAATGTTTGGGGGAATAACATTTGTAAAATCAAACAATTTTGGTTTTCAGTGTACTCGGAGAACAATTAGTGTTTTTTTTTACATTGTAGTAACAGTTTTGACATATTTTAAGATTTGTTGTTCATGAAGTAGTATAATTATAATTATAAAAATGATCAAAGTTGTTATGTTTTGTATTAAAAAATCCTATAAGAATTTTTAAATTGTTACTAGAGTACTATTTAATATAACGAGCAGCGATGCGGCCACTGCGCGGACGCTTTTTTCTTTTCGACAAATTTAAACTGATATTTTGCGATTATTCTATTGCGTATATTTCATATATACCCTCGCATAATACGCTCTATTCCAATGAATTGATTATGAGCTTCATGTCTTTTTTAAAATAAAAGATTTTATCGCAAAATTTTTTGTACATAACAGTAATTTATATGGGGCGCAATCCAAGAATACATATTGAAAAATTGAAAAAAACTGATCCAAAATTTAATTTTTTGACTCAATCAATATAAATTCTTGGATTTCGTCCCGAATAATTATCATTTTCGTTATCTGCAGGAAATTTCCGATCGAATAGGCTCTTAAAATCGAAAAAAATAATTTTTTTTTAATTTGGTGAGTCACACTGGGTCTCGTGGACCCATGAAAATTTCAATTAGCAATATCTTTCCTTTTTCTTGACGAAATGAACTTTATAAA